>PVKA01016500.1:0-47800 GCA_004027165.1 Ctenomys sociabilis
AGGGATTGAACTCAGGCCCTTGTGCTTGCCAGGGAAGCACTTATTCCCCTGAGCCATCTCCCCAGCCCTGTTTTGCTGTTGGACAGTTCTGTTCACCAGTCTGGAGAGGGCCTTGGGCTATTTCTCACAAGTGTTTGAAAACACACACACACACACACACACACACACAATAGGACACACAAGGTTACAAAGTAAACCCACTATACTGAAACTCAGTTATTAAAATATTTTAAAATATGAAATATTCGTACATGTTCTTTTTAAATAGAGATGTAACCAGATCCTCAGACTGGCCTATTAACTACAGTCAGTTCAAAACAGTGATGAGCCCGAATGATATTTTGAGATAAGGGCATCAGCTGTAATGTGATATGAAAATAGCTGTGATTTCTCTTGGCAACAAAATCACAGGCCCTGCTAATACACTGGGGCACACTGCCTGGATTCGTAATTGAATAAAATGTTGAATTTCAGTTAGTGAGAATAATGATGTCAGTGTTTCCCCTTCCAATTCACAGACCCCTTCCCTGGACTCTGCTTAGATACCCTTCGTTAGGAAGCCTGGTCACAGTCGAGCTTTGTGGAGCTCACCTGTCACCACAGCCCTGAGAGAGGGCCAGGCAGGGAGAGCCCAGAGTGCTAATGGAACAGTTTAGACCTCGCCTCAGAATTGTAGAAAAGGGGAAAGGATGGAGCTCCTAGCAGAGGCCCTTGCTTCAACGTCCAGTCCAGAAAGGAGGGGAAGAAATAGGAAAATGAAGGGAGGAGGGGAAGAAAAAAAAGAAAGAAGAGGAAAAGAAGGAGGAGGAAGAGAACCTCTGGAACCGAACCCCTTAACTAGGGGTTTCTGCTCTGATTGGCGAGCGGAAACAAATATGATGGAAGTGAATGGCGGCCGGGGCTCAAGGGCTGAGGTGCTAACCCTGAGATCAGAAGGCACTGTTCAGCTTAGACAGCATGCTCTGGATGACAGGGAGCCGAGCCTAGGGCACATGTGCTGTTTCTTTCTAAAGGCAGAAAGAGTTAAATTTAAACTAAAACTTTAGTGTTCAGGTTCAATTCAGTCACAGCGTTGCACTTTGCAATGGATAAGTGGATTTGGGGCTACAGTTGGGGCCCTCGTCTAAACAGTTTGCCATCACTGATCTAGAAATCCCAGCCAGATGACATCTGACTTTAAAAGGCCCATACAGAAGTAGCTACAACTGCTGGGGCCCCCTATTCCTCCCATAAATCCTGCACAGTTATCTGAAACTCTGAATCTTAAAGTACCTGGAGTCACTCTTTGATCAGTAACCCCACATTCCTGAAGAATCCCTGACATCTGTGCCTGGGCCCTAAAGACACTTGACTTAGCAACTTTGCCACCCAAATTTCCCTGGGGACAACGGAACCAGGGCAGGAACAATGTCATATGCAGCACTGAGCTCCTCGGGGATTGGCTGGGCCCTAAGGCCGGTGTCTCTGAACTGTGGTGGGAACCAGGCTCCTCAGCATGAGATCCCCTGAGCCTTGTCAGCCTCTGCCACCTTGTCCTAGAGCGTCCCAGGGCCCTGCGGAGGTAGTGTCCGAGTGACATCTCTCCCCTCATCCCTAGAGCTCAGGAGTAGCACCACAGCAGCAGTCTAGGTTGGTTGGTGCTTTAGGGCATGGAAGGAGGGGCTCTGTAGCTGGGCTTAAGCCAGCGTGCTGAGTTTGGAGGATGTTGTCAGCGCTAGTACCAACAAAAAACAACTTTGATGACAAGAAGATTAATTAGACAAATGTAGTGCCTAGCAGTCACCACTGTCTTCTCCTTGGGGGTCAGTCCTCATCAAGCCTTAGCTAGAGAATTTTTCATCTTTTTCAAAGAAAGTTAATCTAACATGACAGGCAAAAGCAATTCCTAGCATGCCAGAAGAGCGAGTAGGTACAGGCACGTTTCGCAGTGAAGGTTCTCCGAGGCCCCTTCCTTCTGCCTGTGGGACCCAGCTCTGGAAATGTGTGGAGTCCTGTATCTTTCTCAGTGGGGAGGCAGGAGCAGGCACATCCCTGGCCCTCTCTCTTCCTTTCTGTCCTCCTCAGAAGCTGTTCCTTCTGTCTCCAGGGGAGATGTAGAGCATCCATCCACAGAGGTCTGTGGAGCTCAGAAGACTCCCCCCACCCACACCTTCCCTCATTTCAAACACCCTCCTCCTCTAGCGGGCACTCAGCCCCCATTGCTCCTTAGCGGGAGGAGGCCCAAGGCACCAAGCCCCTGAACAGCCACAGCTGTAGCCCCTGTCCAGCCCATCTTCAAGGCTGCTTCCTGCACCCAACTGCTGCATCTCTGGCCTCGCTTCCTCTCTGAATGGACAAAACCCAGGGCCAGGGAAGCTTCCAGTTCAGTGCTCGAGTGCTTATGAGTAGGCTGGGGCCGCCTTGTTGCTCACCAGCCTGGACAGGCCAGGAATAAGGCCCAAATCCTAGGCCTGGCCTGGCTAAAGTGCTCCAACCCCTTGTGCTCCTTCTCTGAGGTGGAAGGTAGATCTGGCCTTTCTTTTTCTATGTTTTGTGGTACTGGAGATTGGGCCTCTTAAAAGCCACTCGCATTTAGAGCCACACCCTTCAGTAATTCAGTTCCTCTTCCACTGATGGGGCAATCCGGCAGGCACCTGATGGAGAATGAGGGTATCTGACATGAGGGTGGGTGTAAGTGGCCTTCACACTGGGCTACATCCCCAGGAGCAAATCTCTAAGTTGCCTCAGCTGGGCTGAAGCTCTAGCTCTTTCTGCTTATGCCTACCAGAATGCTGGGACTGTGGAAGTGAGTCACCATGCCCGGCTTGGCCTTCTTTTCTAAGGGGTTCTTGAACCTTCCTAGGGCTAAGGGTAGGGGTGGATTATGCCAACACACACTTTTCTGGAGACTTCCTAAGGCCCCAGGGTCCCTGAAAGCCCATGGGTCCCCCCCATCAGCAACCCCCCACAGCCCAGATCTAGGTGCCCACATTCTAGGTCTGTCATTTTGGCCCTCCTAGCTATATAATAGTCCTACATCCGGGGAGTGGGGGGGGGTGGCCTACAATGTCTGGCTTTTGAGGGGCCTGACAGTGTAGAGCTGTCAGGTGGTACGAAGGCAGAAGGAGTCAGATCTGCCACCGCTAAGCAGCTTTGTCCCTAGACCCAGAAGGGTGGGGGGTTGACAAAGGCAGACAGGCTGTGCTGCCTGGCAGGACCTGGAAGGATTTCCGGGCCCAGGATGTGACCCTCTCTAGAGCTACTTTCTGTGCCCCATTCTCTCTTCTGTGGATGACAGCTCAGGCTGAAGGAGAGAGGGGTGAATGGGTGGGCACACCCATGCAAAGTCCCTTGGGGCAGAATTCGGGAGACTCAAGGGGTCGGATGCAGCCCACCTCTATGTCACCTCCTTCAGCCTGACCTTGTAGCCAAGGAAGACTCAAGGTAGAGAAATGACATAGTTTATTTTTATTTTTATTTTTGCAGAACCAGGAATTGAACTCAGGCCCTTGCACTTGCCAGGGAAGTGCTTATTCCACTGAACCATCTCAGTGGCCCCAAATCTCAGAGGGAATTTTTTCTTTTTGTGGAACCAGGGATTCCACTGAGCCATCTCCCCGGCCCTCAAGAGTTTATTGTACTAACAGCTTCTTAATGATAGTCATGCAGCAGGAATATCTATTTTTATTCTTATCCTAGTCTCCCAAACTATTAAGGAGATTTCAGCCAATCAGAGAGAAAGCACCAGAACCAAGAAGTCCTTCCGGTGACTCTGAGCATGCGCAGTGGGCTCGCTGTGTCAACCACAGTGTGGGCTACGATGCCCCGAGGATGGCTGGGCAGCCCCAGCCTCAGCATCCTAGAGAACCTGGTGTAGCAGGGCCACTGGGAAACTCGAGCAATGGCACTGGGGTGTAGTCAGGAAGCTGCTGGCTTTCCTGGCGACTGGAACCCTCAGATGTGTGCAAGCCACAGCTTTGCAAGAGGTGTAGGGCACACATGTGGGTAAGGAAGCAGGCTCTGAGGACTGGCTAGAGAGGTGCAGGCAGAAGCGCCTGGGGTCTCTGAGCGAATGTATGGGAGCCACCAGCGTCCCCTATCTGTGGGGGAATGTCCTTTTCCAGCTTCACATGGAGAAGAAGCTACATGCATGGGCCATCTTGGAAAGCACTCTCGTTCCTCACAAGCTACTCAGTGGTTAGGACACCCAGGGCACCGAGAAAGGGAGCCAGCCCCACGTGCAATAGTCTCTCTTTTAGAAGGGAAGGTAAAACTTGCAAGGTACGCAGCCGGAAGGCACCTGTGCACTGCCCCAACCCTGCCCCAGCACATGGCCTCTGGCCCTTTTCTTTCTTCTTCAGGTTTCCATTTCGCCTCAGGAAGATGGTCTGTAGAGATAATTTAAGACTATCTGATTCTACAAAATAAACTTTGACATAAGGCATAAATTCACCTTTGCTAGTTACAAAAGAGTGCAAATGGATTAGGAAACTTCTTCTTCCTTTGGCATATGGCTTTGGAGCACTGAGCTGCCAAACAGGTGTTCAGACCTCAGACCCACAGTGAACCTGAGCTCAGAGGCAGCCTGAGGCTGCCTGCTTTAGCTCCATTTCCTGATCACTACTGCCCTCTTCTGGCCAGCGCAGGATGGCATCAGGGTGCCACAGAAGCATGTCCATTTCCACCCACAGGGAACCTGAGGCTCAGACGGGGTGGGGACTTCCTGCAGGTCACAGCAAGTTGGCAAGGCTTTTCCCCGGTCGTCAGCCGGGCGGTCTTCTGGCTCAAAATGGAGCTCCTAGGCTAGCTGCATCAGCGCCACAGGGAACTTGCTTGGAGCGTCCCTGGGCAGAGTGCTGCTCTTCGCATGCACAAGGCCCTGGCTTCCTCCACAGCACTGCGTAGAAAGAAATGCCCTTTATTGAAGCTACAAGCCGGAGGGAGGGAAGACGGCAGGCGAGAAGAGACACCCGAAACGTTTTAGTCATGACTGTAACTAATGCAGTCCGGGTGCTACGACAGCAGGAGGACAAGACTAGGGAAAATTATAAGACTGTGTGGGACGCGGGATGGAGGGGCCGAGGAAAGTGGTCCAAGCCCTGTGGGAGGGGCACAGGTCCTCAACTTCAGCTCTGCCACGGGAAAACACTTCACAGGGCCTAGGTGTCAGAAGGAGTCCTTTTTATGATTACAGTTAAGTGTGACTTTTTAGTATGGAATAGCTTTTACTGCCAAAATTTATTTAAAACTTAGAAAATGAGGTAAACATTTAATATATATATATAGTTAGTTATATATAGTTTAAAATATACTAAAGTATATAGTTTATATACACGACTTATATATAACTATATATATATAGTTATATATATATATATATATATATATATATATATATATATGATTTATATAGTTTATATAGGGAGGAATGTGGAGTTTCATGTGGAGCCTTCTAGATTTTTTAATGCTGGTAGAAGCCATGTTATATTGGATTATAATATGTGGCTTGTGCCACAATATTCTACATTGTTTTGTAATCTGCCTTTTAAAATTAAGAGCGTAGCATGGGTGTTCTTTCTTCTAAAGTATGTTTTGAGCCCTCCGTGTGAGACGCACTGCATGGGCAGTGCAGGACGGACCCTGTGAACAAAGCCCAGCCGGGTGCTGCCCTCACATATGTACTTGAGTATTGATACGAAAAGAAAGGAGAAGAAGAACAAGGTACAAGCCGGGCGTGGTGGTGCATGCCTGTAATCCCAGCACTCGGGAAGCTGAGGCAGGAGGATTGTTGTGAGTTCAAGACCAGCCTGAGCTACAAAGTGAGCTCAAGGCCAGCCTGAACTGCATAGTGAGACCCTGTCTCAAAAAGACAAAAAAAAAGACAAAAAAAAAAAAAAAAGAAGAAGAAGAAGAACAAGGTACAGTGAGGAATAATAACAGGAGCCACATTGAGCCAGAAGGGACCAGAGAAGCTCTCTGAGAAATGACAGATGGAATCTTCCCAGGAGGCAGGGAGAAAGCAGTCCAGTCAAAGGCAAGAGATGAGACTGGGCAGCGCTGGCGCCCAGGAGCTGGTGCAATGTGCATGGCTGCACCTGAGCTCCAGGGGTGGGGACAGTGGCTAGGGGGGTGTATTAAGTTCAGGGCACCAGACTGAGACAGTCGTGCTGGACCTCAGGTGGAGAAGAATCTGGCCACACAGGACACAGCTCCATCTCACATACCCTGCTGGCCCAGATAGGGATTCACTTGTGTATCGAAACACAAAGGAAAGTGCATTATGGGGCTTCAAGCTGCTATGACATCAGCTTCTTCTGCAAGTTATCTGGAGAAGAGCAAAGAGGGACAGCTAGAGGAAGTCCAGGGTAGAATCAACACTTTACATCTCAATCTTTTTCTCAGCGTAGGATTCCACTGTATGGAGGTGATAGAATTATTTCAATCAAATTTTGATATTTGAACTGGCTGCCATGGTATCTTTACAGTCAAATGCTTGTTTTCCTGGGAAATTGCCTAGAAGTAGAAGTTCTGACCTGTGTTCAGTACTTCCTGTGTACTACCTAAGGCTGCTATGGAGAAGTGGAATCGAACTGCACTCCCAACAGGTGGGGATGAGCGCTGCCTGAGAGTCCAGGAGCACCTTAGAGCAGAGGGCCCCTGAGTAGCAGAAGCTACAGTAGCTGGGTGCACAGTATGTGGATGGGTCCCTGGGGAGGCTGGGACCCAGAAGAGTGTAGTGGGTGGGATCAGCACACCAGCATGCTCAACCTCAGCCTGAGGATGGCAGGGATGCCTTTCAGGGTTAGGGGTAAAGAAGAGTGATGGAGAGAAACCCTCCTTCCCTGCCCAGGAAGCAGGAGGCTATCCTCCAGTACATGAATAGGCAAAGGTGCTTAGTGGAATCAATAATTAATACGTGAAAAGGGACAAACAAGAAAGGGGGAGCCTTGACAGGTGCATCCAATGCCTATTTCACTCTAATCCTCCTGTGCTCAATTGTGCCCCTAGATATAGCTTGAGGCATATGAGAACATGGGGAGGGACATTTGCTACTGCACATATGACAAAGGCCTGAGCTGAGCATGATGACATTCACCTGTAGTCCTAGCACTCAGGAGAGGGAGGCATAAGGACCCCTTGAATCCAGATTTTGGGGACCAGCCTGGGCAACAAAGCAAGAACTTGGCTCAAAACCAAACCCAGTCAAAACACAAAAATACCAGGTAGCAGCAGTATTCTAAGGCTTACTGTGAAAGAAGAGATAACGATATTCTAAGGATGGCAGAAATGTCATCACATCATGACCTGCCACAGAGCCCAAGGAAAAAAGGGCAGGGGAATGGGATGGGTGTTCAGACTGTGTGAACCTGAGCAGGCTGGAGCTGGGAGGGGAGCAAAGGGCAGGGCTTTGGCTCCCACTTGCTGCCTGCTGGCCTCTCTGTAGATGTGTTTAAGGAGACATCAGTAATAAGGCCTAAACTCTCCTTTCTACATTCTATGCTGAGAAGCACACAGAGCCAAGGCCCAGCCCCAGTTTCTGCATCAAAATTGGGCCCAGAGTTCAGCACAGTGGCGGAGGGCAAGGTGAGGGAGAGGGGCTCCCTGAGGACAAGGGGTCCAGGGCCAGCTTGGGTGTGTTGGCCAGGGGAACTGTGTGCAGGGAACTGTGTAGTCAAGGGGAGTGCAGCTGGGGAGCTGGACATCACGGAGGTCTGGGCAGGGAGTACATGGAAAGTGGATGTGGCATGTGCACACCTCACACCTGTGATTGCTTTCAGATTTCCTTTCATCAGCATTGAAAACACTATCCTGTTAAAAGTGAAGAAGCCCGGATGTGGTGACACACCTGCAATCCTAGCACTGGGGAATTGGAGGCAGGTGGATTGCTGTGAATTTGAGGCCAGCCTGGGTGACAAAAGTGAGTACCAAGCCAGCCTGATTGAGACCTTGTCTCAAAAAGAAAAAAAAAAAATAGTGAAGAGATGGGAATCCAATAGCAGAGTGCCCTATATAGCTAGTAGGGACAGATGACACCAGAGCTCTCTGCCCCTGTGACAGGTCAAGGGTGTTGTGGGCATCTTGCAAGTGAGACGGTCTTCTCTGTGCTGCTGTTGCTCTGATGACCAGGGAATCCATCAGAGACACATCGACCTGTGACACTTGCTTCAAGTACTCTGTGACCTTCTGAGCCTTAGGCCCCACCCAGCTCTCAAGACTCCAGCTGGGGCTGGAGATACAGCTTAACAGCACAGCACCTGCTTGCTAAATACAAGGTCCTCAGTTCAATTCCTGATACCAAAACAACAAAAAGGTAATAAAACAAGACTCCAGTTAATTTTAATTTTAATTTTTAATTATTTATTTATTTATTTATTGCAGAACTGAGGATTGAACTCAGGCCCTTGCACATGCCAGGGAAGTGCTTATTCCACTGAGCCATCTCCCCAGCCCTAAATATTGTTATAAAACTTTTTTTTTTATACTGGAGATTGCACCTAGGGTTTCTTAAACAGTGAGCCATATACCTACTCCTTTTTATTTTGTAATGATACAGGGAGAAAAACTGATCTCAGGTGGGTGACCTCCAAACGATATAGGGAACCTCCAGATAACATAGGGAAAAGCGATCTCCAGACCTGACCTGCATGAGTTCGTGTTCTCTAAAACCGAAGAATGAATTTTAGGAATTAATGGAGGTTATGACCAGAATAGATTTATTGAGGGAAAGAAAGCTGTCTGAGAGAGGGACAGGAGGGGGGCCCAAGTGGGTAGTTCGCCTGGAACTGAGGACCTTATATTTAAGAAGCAGGTGCAGTGCTGTTAAGCTGTCTCTTTCAGGGACTTTTATAGAGGAAAACCATGTGGTGAGGCGGGTGTAAGGTGGTAAAGACATGGGAACTCGCTTAGGTGGACAAGAGATAGGACAAAACTATGGTCAACCAATGGGATTACAAGCACCATTGCTCAGATAAAATTGATTAAATCCTGTACCAAATGGGGAAGTGAGTCACGTAGCAAGTGGTCATCAATATGGGACAGGATCTCTTCTTGTTGGGGGTCGAGCTAGTGACTCATTTAGGCTTTCAAAGTGATTGATACCTATTTAGAATATCAATCTCTGATGCCCATCCCAAGGGAAATATGTAACTGTGTTTCCTCTTTTTGTCTTGGTCTTGAGGTGTGGCTCATAGGGAGTGTCTGTCTCTTCCAAGTTGCAAAGTCACCTTGCCTGCCATCTTGTCTCCTTGAGGGCCTGCCCCTGTCTGACTGCTTAGAATATTTCTAGCTAACTCAGCTACCTACAACAGTAACATTGAGTCAGGTCTGGCTAAATTGTCTAGGCAGCACTTGAACATACAATGCTCCTGTCTCTGTTTTCCAGTGTGCTGGGGTTACAGGTGTACATCACCATACCCAGCTGGTTGTGTAACTTTTAAAAAATTATACATACAATTCAGGTGAACAAGACTAGAAGCCTGCATGTGTCCTGAATAAGCCCTGGACTGCAGCAAGAGCAAGATTTTTCAAGCATTTAGTGTGTTTCAACTTTCTTTGTGCATCAACTCAGACAGCAGAAATGAAGCATGACAACGATGCTTTCTTTTATGGTTCTGGAAGTCACAAACTGTAGGTGCAAGGACTGATTTTGGCTCAGAAATATATTTTGTTTGGCTTGCCCTGGATTCTTTGTAGTCAGGCCAATATTTAAAAATCTGGATATATCACATAGTTCTTTGAACTTCCAGTTCCTTTGGAAACATCAAAAGCACTGACACTCAGGGTCCCTATTTGTTTATGTTAACAGTCAGCTGGACCTGAATAGATGCTACTGACTTTCCTTCCAACCTTCAGGCCCATATATTATTCCTTCACACAGAATGGGCAGAATTCAAGAGACACTTCGACCAGAACCCTTGCACTAGAGCTGCTCTGCCCCTGGCATTTGACTTTCTGACTATAACCAAGAACAACTCAGCAAGCTTCCTGTGCTTTCTGTGATAGCATGCACACACACACACACACACACACACACACACACACACACACACACAGAGTCTGGTAGTCAGCTTTCCATTGCTGTGACAAAACTCTTAAGAAAAATATCTTAAAGGAAAAAATATTCATTTTGGACCCCCGTTTGAATTTGGCCATTCCAGGTCACTTGGCTTTGTTGTTTCTGGGCTAGTGGTGAGGAGGAGGCATCATGGGGGCTCAATGTGGAGCAGTGGAGCGTTCACCAAAGGGTGGACAAAGGCAGACCAGTGACAGAGTCAGAAAGGATGGGGCTGGGGCCCAGGTGTAGCTCCCAAGGTCATCTCCTCTGACCCTGTCCCTAGGCTCTACCTTTTAAATCTTTATTACTTCCCAATAGTGACATCAAATTGTGATCCTATAGGGATTAATCTACTGATGGATCTGTCCCATCATGAACTACTCCTCTTCTGAAAGCCCCACCTATGGATCCCTGGGGGACGGTTTAGACTCCAACTATATCACAGTCAAGTCTCATGGTACACAGGGCAGCTGGTTCTAGGACCCTTTCATACCATCCTCAATACTAAATTGTGGATGCTCAGAGTCCTTATAGAAATGATGCTGTATTTGCTTTCAACTTATACATAACCTGTTGTAAACTTTAAACCTATAATATAGTACCCAGTACAACACAAATGCTTTGCAAATACTGATCATACTGTATAACTTAGAGAACAATGACATCAAAAAGAAAGACTGCATGCCAGCTCTGCCCCCTGGTGCGCTGAGCCAGCTACCATTACCGGCATGGTGGCACATGCCTGTAATCTCAGTGCTGGGGATGCCGAAAACAAGAGGATCACTATGAGCCCATGCTGTGTAGCAAGACCCTGCACCAAATATGTACCAGAAAGAAAGAAAGAAAGAAAGAAAGAAAGAAAGAAAGAAAGAAAGAAAGAAAGAAAGAAAGAAAGAAAGAAAGAAAGAAAGAAAGAAAGAAAGAGAAAGAAAGAAAGAAAGAAAGAAAGGAAGGTTCAGTGCAAACTCAACCCCAGCTAGGGTCTAACAACCCAGCATGGGTCAAGCAACTCCCCACAGCTTTTCAACTATTTTCTGAGGTTGAATCTTCAGATTTGCAACTCACAGAAAAGAAGGGATGTTTTTTCAGTTACTTTTCTCTCATTACTGGGACAAAATACCCAGCGCCCCAAATTAAGGAAGGAAAGGTTTATTTAGCTCACAGTTTGTGCAGTTTTCAGTCCACACTTGGCTGATTCCAAGGCAGAGTGGCACATGGCAGAGGGGATAGAACCCCCAACCCCTGTGCCTGCTTGCAGGTGCTTTAATCTGCTATTTGGCTAGCCCTCTATATACTGTATTTCTAATTGCTTATTGGAGAAGAAGTACTGTGGAAACCTATGGAAGATCCAGCTAAGCCTTGTTCTCTATGGTGAAGTGCTGGGAGTGCTCATGTAAAACACAAATAATATATATGACATATATATCATACATATGATGTATGTAAGATATACAGATATGATTCCTTACAATAAAAGATTAGTAGATATTCTTTAAGGATTATTGATTAAGCTAACAACGACTTCTTCATAGCACCAAATGGTGGAAAATGATGGAATATCTTTAAATGTTAAAGCACTTCCTAACCTAGATTAACCTGGTGAAACTGTCCTTCAAACACAGAGTTGAGAGGTTATTGCTTATGGCAATGAGTAGCTAGAGCTTTTTCCCCTTACCTCTGTATGCTTGAAAATTTCTATTAACAATGAAGGCAAAATAAAGGAAGGATAGATAAAGAAAACTGAGAAAGTTCATGACCAGTAGTCATGTACCAAAAAAAGAAAGAAAAAGTTGTTCTTCAGGCAGAAGGGGAGTGGCTTCAAAGGGCATCTTATCAATGCAGAAAGGGCTGGGCAGGAGGCGGGAGCTCAGCTCGAAGCAAGTCAGCTGGACATTGATCACAGGAATTGTAGCAGGGTCCCTGATGGATTTAACATATACAGAAAGTTAACATGTGTAAGTAAGATAAATAGAATTAAAATACTCTAAAGTCATTTTGCTCTCTGGAAACTGTTAAAAGTACTAATTTACAGTATACTTTAATAAGAAGTCAAAAACAAATGATATAATTACACAGGTGATTGTTTTCCAAGTTGACAAAAAGGAATCTATGAGCAATAATATAATAAAAGAGAAATGGAATAATGAAAACATACTAATTCAAAACAACATAAAGATGAGGGATGTATAATACATGGGTAAAATGGAAAGCAAGGGCCAGCCAAATAGCTCAGAGGATTACAGTGCCTGCAAGCAGGTGCAGGGGCCTGCAATTGAGACTGTGCATGGTGGCATACACCTGTAATTCCAGCTCTTGGGAGGCTGTAAACAGGGAGATCATTACAAGTCTGATCTAGTAGTGAGACCCTGAACACTCTGTAGACTGTTCCCTAAAATACAAAAAGAAAAGAAAATGGAAAGCAAATAGGAAGATGATAAATTTAAACTGAGCTGCATATGCAATACTATTATAAATAAAAGCCTCAATTCTCTGCTTGGAAGACAGCAAACAAGAAACATGCTCAATACTAATAACTCGATACTATTAGAAGAGACATAAATTGCATTTAAATGTAGAAGGCTAAATGTAAAACAGCACAAGTGAAATAATATCGTACCTGTGCTAATATCAGATTATCTGTTCAGGGATGAAAAGCTCACGAATCAGTGGCACCTGGTGTAGGGATCTGTTGGTCTTTCCTTGGTTCCCTGGAGAAAATGGAGAAAGGATTTAGAAAATAAAGACAAGAGATAATAGCTGAGGTCAGGTTGTGGACCATGGCTGATTGGCAAAGAATCCCTGAGCGACAAGTAGGAGCATTTATTTATACCTTGGCAAAATGGCAAGACCCAAGGTTGCCTAGCAACTCATAACCCACAATGTCTAGGCAGTATGTTTTCAAGACTGAGGTAGTTTGATGGCTTTAGGTAAGTGACGCCTCCTCCTGCCTCCCGCATAGGATCAGTTTCCAGCTTCAGTGCTCCCAACAACCTGGACTCAATAGTCTTGTCCTACAGCAACCTCACTGGCTAGTTAACATGTGGCCTGTGAGTGTCCTGAACTCTGAACCATCAAATAAAAAGCAGTGCATGAACATCTGAGTCCTCACTGCAGGGAAGCTGGAGATATTGCAGTAGGGAGACCCACGCAAAATTTAGAGCCACTGGAGGAAATATGCCAGTGAATGCCCATCATTATGTATGGTAAAGGTTTACAGTAAGCTCAGGGTGTTATGGGCCTGAGATGTGGGGTCCTGGGCCTGGGTGAGGCAGGAGTTGGAGGGATGTAAATAGAGGCAGGCACCAACCCTCCAGGATGTGTTGATGTTTCCCAGGCAGCGGAGGCAGGAAAGGTGTAGTAGACAGCAGGAGTAATGTGTGAAGGTGCTACATGTTTAGAAGCACATATATTTCAGCTGACCATGTCTTAGGGTACCTTAACAGGTTTTGAGATGCTGGGTGGTCTATCTTTGGGCTCCAGAAGGTCTTTTATAACATTCAAAAGTGAATTTGTACCTAGGGAATAGAGAGCCAGTAAAGAATTCGGAGCCAGGAAGCTGTAGTGTTTTACTGATTTATAGGAATGCGGGGATGGAAAGAGTGGTTTTCTTAAAACTTGGGTAAGAAGGAGGGGAGGGATGTCTTCGTTGAAGTTCATGAAAGCACAGTCACACAGATGGCAGAACACAGAAAAATCTGCAAGCAATAGAGCTGAGAGTTCCCGAACACCACATGCATTTTCTGTGTGCACAACAGGTACTTCAATATTAAGGGGCCCGAGAAGACTTATAGTGAAGAAACTGACTTACCTGTATTTACTTTGGCAATTGCCAAACTTATTTGACTATGATACTTTAATAAAATAATAATATTTCACAGGAAATTATGGTTCCAAGGAACACAATTGGGATGCACAGTATTAGCAGAAAGGACTCTTGGCTCCAGAAACTTGGAAAGCTTCAACCACAGGATGCTTGAGTCCAGAATCTTCCCCATCCACTGCCATGGGTCCACAGGCACTGACAGGCTAAAAAATACTGGTGCTCACAGTTCTTTCTGCCAGCACTGGGCAGCAGAAAGAAATGCCAGAGAGAGTGCTGGGAGGCCTCATAAAATGGTATTGGCAATAGAAGGTGGCCAGCCTGGGGGTGGGTATATCTGGCTGAGGTCCACGGGCACAACTAGAAGCCATTCTCATGTGCCACACCTGGGTTTATCCCCAGCACCACAAAAAATAATGTCCTTCTCTCCCTCTATTTCTTAATACTTGAGAAGGGTGACTACACACATGACAAGGACAAGCACAGGACCCCTCCCTGCTGCCTCTACCAGAAGAGCAGGAGTGAGAAGTGTTAGAGTTATTACTGCTCTAGCTGCAAAACAAGCAGAGGCAGCAATGCCCCTGTGCTTGAAGTCCCTGAGAGATGCCAGGTCCCTGTTGTAGGCCATCAGGGGTGTATCCATTTCTTAGAAAGATGAGAAGGGCTGCAGTTTCCTCAGAGGTACTTTTTTTTTTTTTTTGTAATTTTGTTTTATTAGTAGATGTTTGTACTACATGAGGTTTACATTCATCTTAGGGAGTAGGTATATGCTCAATCCCCTTCCCCCATCGTTGTTAATATTGTCATATTTAGCTTATATTTATGACATAATGTTTACATTCATTGTAGGTACTTGGGACATATACATGACACATCCTAAATCTTTTTACTCCCCCAATCTCACTCTCTCTGTCTCTTGGGTCCCTTTCCATTGCAAAGGATCTATCTCCTTGTTTCTTCCTATCAATTTTTTTTTTGGTGGAACCAGGTTAAACTCAGGCCCTTGTGCTTACCCGACAAGCACTTATTCTACTGAGCTATCTCCCCGGCTCCCTTATCAAATCTTTATTTTGCTCTTCATGCTTTGCTTGTCTCAAATGAGAGACACCCTATGGTATTTAAGCTTGTGTGTCTAATTTATTTCGCTTAATATTTTAATAATATTTTAAATTATATTTATTTCACCACTTTTTTTTGTTTTTAATGTATTTAGTACAGGGATTACATGGTCTCACTACATAGATTAGACTTGTAGTGATTCTCCTGTTTTCAGCCTCCCAAGTTCTTGGATTACAGGTCCAGGCCACCATATCCAGTCTGAATGGCCATCTCGGTTCAGGGCTGGCACGGCACATGAGGGATCAAACTCCGGCTGCTGTGTCTACCTAAGCAGAGCTACCTGGTCGGCCCTCTTACCACATTTTCTTTACTCACTCATCTGTTGATGGCCATGCAGCCTACTTCCAGGATTTAGCAATTATGAACTGCAATGCTATGCACATTAAATTCATGCAGTGGTATCTTTACCTCTTTGGGGAAGATACTTTTTTTTTTTTTTTTTTCAGAACTGGGGATTGAACTCAGGCCCTTGAGCTTGCCAGGGAAGTGCTTATTCCACTGAGCCATCTCCCCAGCCCCAGGGAAGATACCTAGAAATGGAAGAGCTGGCTCAAATGTAATTTCTAATTTTAGTTCTTTGAGAAATCTCCATCCTGATTTGCATATTTGTTTACCTTCACACAACTCCTTTTTAACTGTAGCCTCACCACCATTTGTTATTATTTGATTTCTTGATAATGGTCATTCTTTCTGGTGCAAGATGATATTGCAGTGTTGTTTTAATTTACACTACTCTAATGGCCAGAGATGTTGAACATTTTCCCCTACATTTATTGTCCTTTTGTGCTTCTTTTTCTGAAACATTGTCTATTTTGACAGATACTTCTCTTCCATGGTTAGCCCAGTACCTCATAACTGGCTATTCCTGTGTCAAATGTTCCACAGCTGCTCCAGGAGATGTTTGCTGTGGCTGAAGTGGGCTTTGCTTGCAAGTCCATGCCACATGGCTCACCCTGCAGCTTCTCTGGACAACTCTCACTTTCTGCAACCTCCTTAGGCAGCTTCACTAGGAGCCCCTTCCTTACCCTTGACTAAATGGAAAAACTTGGTGCTCTGCCTGTGCAAGCCTGCTTTTCTTCTATCTAAACAACCTTCTCCCTCTGCCCCTAGTGGCCAATCTATGCTTCTCTTGCTGCAGCATAAGTTCTAATCAAGCCTCTTTTAGAGGCATATTTTTTTTTAACCTATTCATGACTTCCATCTTGAGCAAAGAGTCTGAGCTGGTATGCTAACAGTTGCTAACATCAAAGCCCACTGGTGCTAACGTGGCTAGAGCCATGTTACTTAACACTGAAGGTGGCTAACTGCAAGGAAAATGGAAAGCAATGGGAAATTGCCAGGATCCATGACCCCCAGCCTCCCAAAGAGTCCCTTGGGGTCATCAGTAGCTAGCTGCTGACTCCAGCTTTCAGGAGAGTGGTGGCGGTTGCCAACCCTAAGAGTTGACAGGCACTGGCCCCCGGAGCTCAGGGCTACTAAGGTTAAAAGAGCTGCACTTTGCCTATTTGTGACTTCTAAACAAATTGAGCAAAAGAACCACTGGACAATTAAGGCACTGTAATGAATTACTACAGCCTTGGTGCCCTCAAACAATGAGAACTTATTCTCACCTTCTAGAACTAGCAGTTTGAAGGCACAGTCTTGTCCCCAGAGAGCTCTAGGGGAGGTTCTCTGTCTTTCTCAGTTCTGGTGGTCACTGGCCAGCCTCAGCACTTCTTGGCTCATGACAGCACAGTAGTCCTGTCTCTATCACACATGGCCTCTTTCTTTCCTGTGTCTCCATGGCCTCTCCTTTTCTCATTAAGTCACCACCAAGCTCTGAAATTAAAGTCCTCCTAATTCCAAGATGGTGTCCCCTCAAGATGCTTTAATTAGCCACCATCTTGGTGGCACATGCCTGTAGTCCTAGCACTTGGGAGGCTGAAGCAGGAGGATTGTTGTGAGTTTGAGACCAGCCTGAACTACAAAGTGAGCTTAAGGCCAACTGAGCTGCATAGTGAGACCCTGTCTCAAAAAAGACAAAAATATTTTTTTACAAAAAGATGCTTTAATTAAATTATATGGGCAATGAGCTTATTTCCAAATAAGATTCATCCTGAGATGATCCAGCTGCAGGTGAATCTGGGGGAACACTGCTGAAACAAAATACCCAACACTCAAAATTAAGGAAGGAGAGGTTTATTTAGCTCATAGTTAGTGGAGGTTTCAGTCCATACTCCACTGGCTCCAAGGCAGAGGGGCACATGGCAGGGGGAAACAGTTCACGGCAGTGGAAAACAGCAAATCAGCAAGAGCAATAAGGCAGGAACACCAGTGGCAGTGGCAGCAGGAAGCAAACCACTCACCCATCCTTATACTTGCATTCAGGCTATCTGCCCAGGTCAGGTGTAGCACTCACACCCCGAATCCCAGCACTGAATCATGACTTAATAACAAACTCTAGAAGCCCACCCCAGTGACTACATGAGGCTTTGGGAGGGATAGCTAGACACAAACTATAGCAGGCACCATCCAGGCTGTTACACATGCCCATGGCTTGGGCCACAAGATGATGGGTGGGGGAAGGTCTGTCTAGAAGCTCAGTGGTTCAGCCCTCTGCATAGCTCTGAGACTAACTATGCACTGTGATTCCTTGTGAAAAGCCACTCACCCCTCACCTCCCAAATGCAGTGTCTGCTTTCACATTCTTGCTCACTCAATAGGTTGCCACAAATGCTTACATTTGCAGGACTGCAGCTCTAGCAGCAGGAATAGCCTGATGAACAAGGAGAAAACTGATATTTGCTTAACAGGCTCAGGCCAAAAAGAGTAGTCTTCCTCAACTCTACTCCACTTCAATGGATCTACCAAGGAGTGCAGGCTCATCTTACTTCATCTTCAGACCAGAGCTGGGTCAGCTCACCTGCAGACCAGCCTTTATTTCTGAAAGCTGTGAGCAAGCTCAGCTCATCTTGGATGGTCTGTACTTGCTTCTTCATTTAGCACTCTAATGGTTTCCAGTGATTTCTACATTGCTCAATTCATACCTAGCAACATTCTTCTTAGGAAGCCTCATCTAGGAGTGGAAGCTGGCCAAATGCTCTAGGCTAGGAAGGAAAGGAGATACAAAGGGGTGGTGGACCTAGAGGCAAAGCAGGTAATGGAGGTGCATCCTGTCTGGAGCTTCCTGATGGCTCACCCATCCATACATGCTGGCCATGTGCTACTTCTAAAATTGTAGGCTTTTGTCTTCTGTGGATCTTTTCATAATGTTTCATAATGCTTCAAACTGTGAAGTTTCTACATCTATTTAATTCATTAGTTAAATGAGCCCACTAGGGTTCCTGAGTAGGCCCAGCAGTAGAAGCTGGCCAAGCAAGAGAATTGAATGTCTACTGACCACTGTGGCCCTGTTCATGTGAATGATGGCCCCTAGGGCACTGTAGAGAGCAAATGCCATCCTTGATGGGCCTCATAAGTGAAAACAGAGCCACCTCTGAGGAAGCAGGGACAGAATCAAAGTTTCAAAACCCTTGACCAAGGAATGGAGTAGATGCTGTAGACCAATATTCTGATTTTTCTTTTCTTAGACAACAGGTACTATTTCACTGTCCCCAAAGCATCTGCTACTCACTTAAAAATAAAGACAGAAGCAATGCTATTCATCAATGGTTTCTCTATGAAAGGAGGGTACCCAGAATCAAAATGGTATAACTTGTTTCAGTCTTGCAAACCAATCTTGGGATGTCCAAATTATCTCCCCCAAAAGTTTCAGAAATGTTTTTGAGAACCTCATTCTTTCCAGCAGCCCACACCTAGCAAGACAGTCCTCAATGCTGGCCCTGCTGGCTCTGGCCAGGCCTTCCTGCCTCTGCCATATTAGCTGCCTCAAGCAGACAGAGCTCAGGATTCTGCTGTAGCTTAATCCCTACACTAGAATGGCAGTAGCTGGGCCCAAGGTCAGGCAAGCCTGTATCTTACATTCTAGCCTTGTGATTTAATAGGGCAGGGTTCAACCACTCTGGTTTGTGCAGGATCATCTTAGTTTCAAGGTGGAAAATCTGCTGTCTTGGAAATCTCACCATGCAGCAATTCAGGAGAGTTTGTCATTCTTGTTTATTAACCTTTCTGAGCTGTAGTTTATGCTTTGGTGACATGTGCACCTCTCTTTCTACACAGCTGTGAGAATCACATGCTGATGAAGGTGAGATTGCAGAGGAGGAGGAGGGATGCTTACTCACCAGGGCAGCTCCACTAGGGGCAGCCAGATGTTTTCCACCCTGACCCACTTTTTTTTCCAGCCTAATGTCTTTCCTGTGTCCTGGGCTCCCACTTACCTTCTAGTACAGTGGTGGTGAACCTGTGGCATGCATGCTATAGCTAGCTGTTTGTTATCATTAGAAAGCTCTAAAAGTTGCCCCATTGCTGCTCTAGTGCATTCCAGCCAGGACCCTGGCTCCAGGATGAACTGCAAGCAGGAAGAGGCAGAAGCCACTAGGACCAGAAGTGCTTCCTGTCTGCAGGCTGTCTGAGCAGCATTCTGAAGATGCTTGCCCAACCTTGAGGGGAGATGTGTGAATGGCTAAAATTTCTGGAGAAAGCAAATTTGCCAGCCCATCTCTTGGAGGAGTGTGTTTTCCTGTCGTTTTGTTCTTTAGTGCCTCAGCTATGATCTTGAAGTTGGGAAGTGATGGTGTTTCCAGAGCGGGCTGGAAGCTCCACCAGTCTCCTCTGCGAGACTCACAGCTTGTGAGCTGGAGTTGGGACTCTAGCCAAGGTAGACTGATTTTGAGTCCAGGCCTCCACCACTACCTTGAATAGCCACTCTGTGTGAGAGCTTCTAGCGGCATCTTGCTGTTATCCATAGGACATTCTGGTGGCAGGAGGCAAGAAGAATTATACAGAAGGTAGCCTGGAGGTGCTGAGTGTCCGTCCCCTCACCATCACTGTGTGAGTAGAGAAGTATATCACAGTGGATCGTGTACTAGGGACAGCTGTGGCATGTACTGTTTAGAAACCTGAGGCGACCAGGTAACCTCATTCAGTATACTCATTTCTCATTTATTTATTAGATAATTTTATTGAGAAACAAATAGCAATGAGACAGTTTCAAAACTGTGTAGGACAGTTTCAATAATGAATACATTGCATTGTCTCAGTGAACTCGTTTCTCAGGGTTGCTTTCATGTATCTTTGTTTTAGTTCAGCTTAAGTTTTTTCTTTATTCATGAAACTTTTAGACTTGAAAAAGACTGTAGTTTGTCTCTTGGAAAAGACAGTAAATTCTTTTGAACTGATCAAGGTTAGATTAATTCAGAGAGCCCTTGGGGCTGTGTTCTGGGACAGAAGCCTCGTTCTCCAATCAGGTGCCAGCCCCCTGAAAGGCACAGGATCTGGACTACCACTGCTGCCACAGTAGCAGGCTTTCCAGAAGCCTGGGCGAGGATGCGGGGCCATGACTCAGTCTCCTGCTTAGAACAGCAGCCTATACATGGGATGTCCCTGTGTAGCTCAGGTGACTGTCACTCACCAGCACTGCATGTGGACTCTTTGGGGTGTTAATAGACAGCACAAAAAAGGGAGGGAAGGGAAAAAGAAAAGAGTGAAAGAGAGGGGCGGAGGTCATTCCTAGTCAAAAGTTTAGCTAGTGCTGGCTGAAGCAGTTAAACCAGTTTCTTGGTTTCCTCCCTCCCTTCTTTATTTTGTTCTTTGCAGCAGGGAGAATTAAAATCAGGGCCTTTACCTTGATCCATATGTCTGCCCTTTGTTTCAAGACAAGATTTCACTAATTCACTATATTGTACGTGCTGGGCTTGAGCTTGTAATCAGCTTGCCTCAGCCTTCCAGGTTGTGTGGGATTAAAAGCACACACCATCGCACCTAGCTAATTGAGGATTTTTTTTTTTTTTTAAATATTGTAAGACTTCTCAGAACCTTTGTTATGGTTTGTGTACAGTTGTCCTCAAAGCCTTATGTAGTCATGGGGTGGGGACTTCAAGAGTTTGTGATTAACTCATGATCCACTGGGATTATGTGTGGTCCAAGGCTGGGATTTAGTACTGCTGGGATTATGGGAGTACTTCCTCCAGCCTGGGGCAGAGAGGCATTGCTCTTTGTTGCGCTGTCTTTGTTCCGCCACCATGAACTGATGCTCTCTGCCTTGTGCCCCTCTGCCTTGGAGCCAGCCAAGTATGGACTGAAACCCACAGTAACTGTGAGCTAAATAAACCTTTCCTTCCTTCATTTAGGGTGTTCAGTATTTGTCCCAGCAAGGACAGAAGAGTAACTAAGACAATCTTGAACGTGTCCATGTGCACTGTGAGTCCTCAGGAGGCTGGAGAATGTCTCGTCCCATCCCATTTAGTTTCTTCTAATTTGTTCTTTCTTCTGAGAAATATACTGTGGGACTAGCATTTCTTAACACTTCCTTTTGCAAATAATAGTCTAAATTTTTTCCTGTTATTTATCTTCTCAGAATATATATATATATATATATATATATATATATATATATATATATATATTTATATATATATATATATATAAACACTTGGTCTCTATTGTTTTTTTAAAAATATATGTATAGCACAGAACTTTTGTTTTCCACCAATGGTATATTACAGATCTCTTCTGCTTCAGTATAAATACACATAACTTGTGTTTAATGGCTATGCATTTGGTGAAACAGTGTAATTTATCTTAACCAATAGGCTTCCTGACACATTATGATTCATTCCCCAGTTTTGCTATTAGAACTAATGTTGACATGAGTATCTTTTCATATATAACTTTATATATAAAATTAAAATTATGAAAATACCACAGTCTTTACTTGCACATGTACAAATATTTCTGTAGGCCTGATTTTCTGGTGAGAGGATTGCACCATCTTCCCACGTCTTTCTTGACAAGAAATTTCTGATAAAATTCCTTCACTGAGGAATGCATTCAGTTTCCAGACTTCTTGGAACACTTGGCACTACCTCTTGGTGTATCAGCACTTGGTGAACCTGAGGACTGACAGGACTTCTTGACATGCTTGTCTGGAAAGCGCTGGGGTCCCACGTAGACCTTTTACCTTCAGTGTTTTCAAACGTTCTTCAGATCTGTAATGACTGGTTGGATGTGGACCTGGTTACAGCATGCTGTCTCCAGGGTACGAGCTGCAGCCTCTGGGTTGACATCAGTGCACATGTACAGAGCCGAGAACCTATCATAGAAGCTAGAAACGTGGGCACCACACCAGACCCCACCCTATTCAAAGCATATTTCCATTCCCGATAGCTCGGCCGCTGCCTCCTCCAGAGTGTCCAACAGCAGCAACGTGTCCTCCACAGGCTCATACACATTGCTTAAGTCTCCATGCCCCATGTGCGCATGCAGCAGCATCGGAACTCTAGAGGCCGCCATGTTTCTTTGCTGCCCTATGCGCATGCGCCAATAGTCTTTAAGTTTAAACTATCATCTTTGCATTATAATCTTTACTCTCCACAAATATTTGTTGATTACCTAGTCTGGGCAGGCCTTTGGAGAGAGCTCGAAAGGGACTCCTTTCTTCCCTCACTCACAGAGTTCGATTCAGACCCAGTACCGGGGCTCTGGCAGCACCAGTTACAAAAGCCAACACTATAACAAGCTTGTTTTACATCTCACGATTTGACAAGGAGAGCACTGTTATCACTGTTTTACAGACAAGCAAACTGAGGCATGGGGATGTTGTCAGAACTCAGATAGCTCTTTAGCATAGCCTTGGGGAGCAGTAGCTCAGGCATCTACAGGCCTGCCAAAGGTACACAGAGTGGCAGAGCAGCAGACCCTGGGCCCCAAGCATATCCATGTCCACGTGTGTACACACACGCAAGGAACAGAAATGCTGGACTTCGAAATGGAGGCTGTCTTTTAGGCGTGCACCTGCCTCCAGACTCAGAGAGATAACACAAAATGAAGACATTGTTCTTTCTTGGAAGTACATATTTTTTTCTGAATTTATTGACAATAGGGAGGCTCCAGTTATGAAATTTTCTTAGATTCACACTTAAATAAAACACCATCTTTGTGTTAAAGAAAACGAAATATGATGAAAACAGGGAGTGGGTAGTGCTGCTATATGTCAGGGAAAAAAATTTAAAAAATACCTGTTTTGTCACCCAGCTTGTGTCTATAGCCTTTCTAGAACACTGCTGAAGCACTGGTGGCTACAGGCAGGGAGGAAGGCTCTGCTGCTGTGGGGTGGGCACTCAGGCTGGCACTGGCTGGTCTCCCATATCCTCTGTTCTCCTGGGGCTCACTTAGCAGCAGCTACAACAGAGCCCTCTCTAGGCCAGGCATGTATTTTTTTTTTTACTTTTTCTTTTCTTCTCTTTCTTTTCCTTCTTTCCTATTTTTTCCTACCTTCCTTCCTTCCTTGTTTTCTTTCTTTTATACAAGGTCTTGCTACACAGCTCAGCCTAGAAGTGATTCTCTCTTCTCAACCTCTCAGCAATAGGATTACAGGCGTGTACCATTGCATCTGGTTTTAGTAACATGGTATGTGGTACCAGGGATCAAACCCAGGTCCTTGTGCTTTCCAGGCAGGCGCTTAGACTGTCGAACTATCTCCCCAGCCCCAAAATGCATTTTGAAAAATGAAGACTTTTTTCTTTAAAAAATATGCTGTTTTTTAGCTTGTTCAGGTTGTGAGCAGCTCTTCCCATTGGCTCAGGCACAAGTACAGTTCTCTTAAATTTACATATTATCTCACAGCTTTTGTTCTACCCCTTCTATGTGCACAGGCAGCCAAACGAGCTGCCCTCCAAATTTGGCTATATTGTCAATAAATGCAAGTTTCAATTCTTCTAGCCCTTTCCTGTGCTCTTCATGATAGGTGGGTGAACAAATCCAGATAGCTATGGCCTCGATTCAGCCCCTCACCAGTGGTCTTTTCCTTTGGGACCTAAATGTGCGGCTGTTACTCATTATATTTGCTGAGGCTGCATCAATTTTGAATCAAAATTCAGCTCCCTCCCTGGTTTTTCCTCAAAACCTGATCACATCAAGCATGCAATGGATTCCATCATTAATGAACTGTGGTATCCCAGGGAGAGGGCATGTCTCCCAGTCCTGGCACTCCTATGGAAGATCCTCACTATCTGTGTCCTCTCCTAAAGCAGTTCCAGGGCACCGCTGTGGCCAGGCTTGGTGGGTGGTGGAGTGGAACCAGCTGGCCCTCCAGAACACGCTAGAAGCTTCAGGTTGCTCAGAGTTGCTCCACAACAGTGCAGGCCCCACCCAGCCTCCCATTGCAAACCTGCACCACCCTGGGAACTATCAGCAGATTCTCTCCACCTCCTGCCCAGTAAGTCACAGGAAACAGTGAAAGATCCCCTGCCTCCTGCTGATGTTCTGGGTCATACTGAGGCTGGTTCTCTGCAGGGGAACCTCTATATCTCTCCTCTCCAAATATGACATAGTCTCTAGTACTTCCATGCTCCATAGGATTTATTCAACCCACGAAATGGGCGGAGGGGAAAATGAATGGCTGAGTAAACTGCAGACTTCTGACAAGAAATGGCTTCCTGCTCCTGGCACAACCTGTTCTGAAACAGGGCAGTGTAGGGTCATCCCAGCTGAGAACACTTTGTCTCCTGCTCAGAGACGGACCCATGCAGACTGTGCCTGTCTGAGGCCCTGGGGATCCTGGCTTGGAGTCTCACCAAGCACCATGGCAGAAGACAGGGGGAAAAGACCCAGTGACCACTTGAGACAGAAAGGAGCCATGAGGAGGTTGGCATCTCACTGTGGCTGGGAATCTAGGACAAGGAGATAGGCCAGAGCTTCCTACCAACTCAGAGAAAAACTTTAGCTGGTCTCCTTTGCTCTCCCTGTCCATCAGGCCAGGCCCTTCCTAGTGTACATTCATGCATTCAACATATATTACTGAGTTCTGTTAGGCTCTAGAGCTTATTCTGGGATCCGAGGACTCAGGGCTGATGGCAGGGGCAGGAGACAGGTGCAGAGGTGCTGAGGTGGCACCAGGATGCGTATATTCAAGAAGCAGACAAAAAACCGGTGGAGACTGTCCTCCTATAGGCAGATCCTGGAGGTGCTGTGTACCTTCAAAAGTGCCACTCTGGCCTATTACTCCTGTTGTCCTTCAGAACCTGCCCTGAACTGGGGCAGAAGCAACACCCAGCTGTCACAGTGGATCCTTGCCTTTGCTTTCATAGTGGAAACAGTAACAGCTCCTACCCACATCCAAGCCTCCTTGCCCACGTACTTCCTGCCCTCCATTGACCACAGCCTCCTTGAGCTCATGCCAGGTCAAGTGGTGAGCTCTCTATACTGGTGAGGCTTACTGGGTAAGAGTAGCTCTTTGGCAGGCCCCTCATGCAGGGCTACTTCCCATTCTACTTTCCTCACCTCCTTCCCCACCCCCCCCACCTAATTTGCTGCCTTTGTGATCTCCATGCTATGCCTCCCCTTGTGCTGTCTGCACACCCTGGATATCTCCCTCATCATAGCCTCCCAGCTGTCTCCCACAGGATGTGGGGCTCTGGAAGAGCTCAGCAAATATTTGGTGCTCAGTGGTCCTTAAGGATAAGAAAAAAGGGTTAGAAAGGAGGAGTCATGGATGAGTTCTGTTCTCAAGCAGACTTGATAAATATGTGGGGTTTTCAGAGAGGAAGGGCTGGAAGCAGAGCCTGCTTCTAGAGGTGCCTGGAGGAGACAGCAGATAAAGACAGCAGATAACGGGCTCCAGATAAAGTTCTTTCTACCCCAAACAGGCTTTCTGTGATCACAGTAGAGGATTTCAAAGGCTTCGGTAGTCACTTTTATATCTCTTCTCTCCTTCCCCCTTCCACCCATGCCAGTCCCTACTCTGGTTTGTCTATGTCACTTTAACAAGACTCCCTGAATGAAGGCTGATATGACATTCTCAACCCTTCCCCATGTGCAGTAGACAGGTTTTACATGAGCCTGAATAATAACATGGACTAGGACACACTTTGCATAGACTGCCTTGAGACTGTCTTCACTTTCTGTCAGCTACCAAGATACAAACTATAGCCACTATTCTACACATAAGGTCAGGTGACAATCTGCCCAAGGTCAGGCAGTGCTTATTATCTCTGGACCTGATGCTTTGTTTTTCTGGAGCAGCTTTGCCAGAGGCAAAAAGCAAAAAGCAAGGTGTGGCTAACAGTGCCCATAAGCTGGAGCGGGGTGCAGGGCTCTGAGAGTGCAATGGCATTTCCCAAAGGACAAGCCCAGACAGCTTTATTATTTTTTTTAGCATCACATGAATGAATATATATGGGACTCTTGCTAAATAAGACAGGGCAGCTTTCTGGCTGCCTAACAGGACAAGGTATATTTTCCTTGGCCTGTACTTGGGACAGATTAACAACTTCAAACAGCCAAGGACCTACCATGCAATTAACTTCCTAATTCATATACAGTCTTGACGAATACTGGAATTACAACTCCGGAAGTCTAGGTTTTGTTGTTGGACAGGTAGTTCTTAGAAAACTGTTTGAGTAACTTCCCCTAGCTGACCACAGAAATCTTGTTTCTTGGGCCCCTCTCTTTCACAACATACCTGCACAAACTTACAGCATCCCAGTTTTCTCCTAAATTTCTTCCATTGGGTTGTATCACACTTTCCTCTTTGAACCGCTTCCACTGTTGGTTCACTTCTTGCTAATGTTCTATGGGATTATTGGAAGCCCTGATCACTGAAGGATTCCATGACAGGGTTTCTCTTCCCAAGTTGGTAGATTGTGAACCCTTAAAACTCTTCTGCAAAATTAATGTGCACTACTGGTTTGAGACTCAGCTAAGTTTCATCTCTAACCTGTCTTAGGGGTAGGAAGAAGTGGAAAGGAAGAGGTAGTGTCTAGTGTTGCCAGTCACAGAGAAGTCCCAAAGGATCTCATGCCTGTATCTCAGATACAGATTGGCATGTGGTCCTTTGGGTATCTGAGATTTCAACATAATAAGGAGCAATTAGAAAACTAGCAAGCAGGAGTTAGAAAACTCTTTCCTGTTGAGGGCCAGATAATAAGTTTCAGGATTCTTGGGCCACCTGATCTGTCATCAGTACTTGACTCTGTTGTCAGAAGTGGCTATGCACAATGAATAGGTGGGCCTGGTTGTGTGCCCTGAAAATTCACAGAAAGAGGGAGCAGGCTAACTGGACTGGTCCCTAGTCTAGCGCATCACCTGCTCATGTTGATGCTGCAAAGACCTCTGTAGCTCTCTACATATAACAGCAGGCTACCAAAGCAAGGAAGCCTAAGTGCCTCAAGCTACATTTCAGAAGTGACAGACATATGTATCTGTATTTCATCTTAAATTCTCAAACATTTGTCTAAATCTAATTTTTCTGAAAGATTTGGAATAAGTTTTCTTTTTTCACTGCTCTTAACTTGGTTGACTTTAAATATAGAAGACGGGAAAGCTAAAACTACCCCTTGTCTCAAGCCCAGTTCTTTTTTACTCCAGTACTTTGTAAAATGACTTTCAAGTGTCTCAATGTCTCCTCAAAAAAAAAAAAAAAAAAAAAAGATAAAGAAGAGGTGGTGCTCACTGGACATCTCTAGGGCATGAGAATTAAACACTGGAGAGAAATGCCTGATGTCATCTATGCACCCTTATCTATGAGCAGAACAGGAGTGGTAGGGCTTGCACAGGCTATTGTGCGTTGCATGGCTGACCGAACACACATGCATGAGGAAATAAATCATCAGGGAGCCCTGAATGACAAGGAAGAAGGCTGGACAAGGGGCTTCTTCACTTTCTTTCTTGCCCATCTCATTGGATTACAGGGTTTTAAGGAGAACTACAATATGAGGGTCTGGCAATTTCTCTGTTTCTGTTAAAATACCAGCCCAATACAAAGTGTAAAAATGTCTTTCCATTTTAACTGATTTCATTCATTTATAAATTGTTTTGAATTAATCAAAACAATCACAAGCAGCCTCCCCCGGAAACAGACTTATCCACTAGCACAATGCTTAGAATATCTTCATCATCCCTTACTCCTACCTGGCAGAACTCCTTACAGTTTGTTATCTGATGCTTTCCTTCAATCACATACTGTTGCTGAGAATTCGGTAATCACAGGGTTCAGGATTCACTGAAACATGATAGCATTTTCCTGTAAGAGGAACTCTCCAGGAAACACACAGCCAAGAGGGGAACTGTCTTCTTATCTGTGTCTGTTAGCCCGAGACCTGATTACAAAGTGAGAGAAGCGTGAAGAAGTCTGTATTCATGCCACTCTGACAACTATGTTAGAAGAACAGAATGTCCTGCTGCCACCTCCACAGCAATGGAAAGACCTTGAGTAAAACTGGGGTGAGACACCTTGCCTTTGGCAGTCACTCGCTTGCAACACAGAAGGAAAAATGTCCCAGGGAGGCAATGAATGGCAGGAATGGCTCCAAGACCAGGCAAGAGGAGCAACGAGCACTGAACCTTTCTTCCTCCTGCAGACGCTCCACTTGCTGCCTATGTCTTCCAGCTGCTACACAGGTTCACGGTTGAGGGAAGGGCTGCTGCCCTGAAGCCACACTCCCTGTTCTAATTTCCAGTCCCAGTGACTGGCTCCACATGTTAATCTTTACTAACAATGTATCGATGACATTGTTCTTAGAGATTCTTCATGAGAAGACAAACTATGTTCAGAAAGACTGAACGTGAAAAACAACTTGGCTTTGTTCAGCTTGACCTCTAATGCTTCAAAGAGCTGAAGATATCAGCTTCAGCTCTGTGGCCAACACCGTAAGGAAGAGAGTCACATGTGGTAGAATCAAACTTTCAGTTGTATCCTGATACAGACTTGGTCTTTGACTACTGCACTGACCAATTGGCCTGTGACATAAATCCATGCCCTTGGCCTTGTCTACCCATGAGGTTTCTACCCAGTTGCCGTTTGTGGTCCCACTTCTTTGTTTCCATGATCAGGCAATGCCTCATTGCTTGTTTGCTGGATTCAGTTGTAGTCAGGGTTTTCAAGGAAACAGATTTAATGCAAAGCACATAATTTATAGGGTTATTTTTAGTTTTTTTTTTGGCAGAACCAGGGATTTGAACTTAGGCCCTTGTGCTTGCCGAGGAAGCGCTTATTCTACTGAGCCATCTCCTCAGCCACTTAGGCTTATTTTTTAACATTCACCTGAAAAGTCAAATGCAGATGAGTACAAGAGATCTGTCCGTATGCTAGAGACTCAAAGAATCCAACTGAGGGTCGGGACTCTACAGCAATGTCCTGCATGAGTTCAGCTGAAGAACCAGAGCCCATGGCAATGTTCTCCACTAGTCCAACTCGAGGCCTTTGGCCCACAACAATGTCTCACGCAAGTCTGTATCAAGGATCTGCACTGGGAAGGCCTAAAGATCAGTGATGGAAGCTAGAAAGTCTGTGCCAGTGGGATAAAGGTCGTGTCAGCAGGCTGAGGGATCTGTACTGGAGTCAGGAAGTCATATTTAAAGTAAGGATTAGAGCTTCCTCAAAGAGAGCTGCAGCAATCCTCAGCAGCAGGAAGCCGTGAGCTCCTCCTCTGATGAGAGGAGCTGAGTTCCTGTCATGCAAACCAGCACACCAAGATTCTCTAGCAACAGCACACCATCTTCTCCTCCAGTTTTCCTTTTATGCTATTGGCACCAATTCTCAGGTGGGCCTTTCACATCCCAGAACCATGCTTCCTTCAGCTGGGTGTTACAAATTGACCATTAGTTAACCCATCACAGTTTCTAATTCAAAGAATGTTAAATTTCAAGACATACTACTTTGGAATAAAATGTGCTATCTTTTCCCTCTCTGCTCTGTAAGCTGGGCATTTTGTTTCTTTTGCTAGTGGATAGTGTTTATGGCTGTCTGTTGGGCTTTGGGAAAGCGATACACTTAAATCAGTTTTGGTTTATACTACTTAACAGAAGGATATAAAATATATCGTGGTGTCTGTACCTTGTAAGAATGGAAAGACAGAGAAAGGCAAAATGAAGTAAGAAGCAATCTTCTATAAGCCAGGAAACGGCTCCATCAGAACCAAATCTGGAAAAAAGAAAGAAGAACCAAATCTGCCCATACCCTGATTAGGCTTCCAGCATCCAGGAAATGAACAATAAAGGCCTGTTACTTAAGCCACCCCATCTGTGGCATCTGGATACAGCACTGTGAGCTAAGGTTGAATAAATGAAATATATCTGAACAGTCATTTAAAATAATACACAGTATAAAAAGGCCTTAAAAAATTCTAATGTCACTTAATTGGGTGATGAAAGAACTAGTAAAGTGAGTCAGGTACAGGATCAAGGAATAAATGTGGATTTCTTCTAGAGTTGTTGGCCAAAGTACCAGTCTGGGAGTAAGCATTACAGGGCAGGTCCTTCCTCTCTGTGCAGCTGTTTCTTGGCAGAGGGGTCAGACTGACAGATTTTTAAGGGCAGAAAGTCTGCAACTGTATGTAAAAACCATACCTTCTGGTTGATGTGAGGCTATGTGTCACCCTGTAGGCTCAGGCCCTTGTCTCTAGGAGCCAAGTGCAGAGTAATGTGCCCCTCAGGAACCTGGTAAGATGTGCTCTGTGTCAGCCCTGCTCTGTGTGGACGCTGAAGGCTGGGTAGCAAGATGACACCTTAGCAGTCAGTCCTTTACTCAGGAACAGCTCAGAGAATATGAAGACCCCAGTAGAATTTTCTTTTTATTTATCATTTTTGTTAAGTTATAGACAGTGAAAGTTTCAGCAATAATTTATGAGTTATATTCCATATATTTCACCTATTGGAGAAACAAAGACAGAAAATGAAAGTACAAAGACAGACTTCAAAAATGAGGTTGCTGTAAGTCATTACAGGAATTAAAATTTAAAATATCAAAGCGCCCACAAACTTAAACTGATATAAAGCTTAAAATCTTCCCATAGGCCTATATCCCTAAAATTACAAAATTTGTCAGTTAGCTGCCTAAACCAAAGAATCAACTATATTTTCATGGAAAAACAAAAAACAAAAAAACAAACAAACTACAAAATGCTCTGGTAAGCTACCTTTAAGAATTTTTGCCCTGTCTGCATCTTGAATGACTGCATATAAACACAGTATAGCACATATTTGAGAATCAACCTCATAAGCTTCTTAGATTTCTCAACATCTTTAGATTTAATCAATGACAAAAGTAATTCAATCTTTAAGTTTTAGTTTAAAAATCATAAGCATTTCTGGCTTAAAGCTCTTTCTTGAGAAGTATATAAGAGTATGTACACTTTCAAACTCTGAAGCATTCTTTTCTGATTCAACACAGGATACAGAGCTTGCTGCTAATGTAAGTGCCCACACATTGCTGTACAAGGAAAGCCTCGTGGTAAAACAGCCCACAAGGACCCTATCTTCCTCATCAGTCTGGATCTTGCCCATGACCACAACCACAGCCAGGTCAGCTCCCCCTCATACCCTGCTTTCAACCTCAGACTTTCTGGCACAGAACCTGTCAGTCTTCATTCAATAATACCTTGGGAGGTTCAAGTTCTTTCAATAAATCTTTGCCGGCCTCACCAGCTTTTGATGCAAAATGAACTGCTCCTTGTTTAAAACCAATATTCTTCAAACTTCGAGCATAGTCTGTATATATGGCTGTGATGAGTTTCTGTACACAGCAGTTAAGGAAAGAGGAACAGAACGGGTTGGGTTGCTGCCCCACACAGGCTCTGGAGCCAGAAGAGCAGCTCTGCTCCAGAGACACATGGGCACTGCAATGAGCTCAGGAGCTGGGCAAAGTGCCGTCTCAGTCTGTAACATCACTGCACTGTGTACCAGTGAGTTCAAAACTTCTCCTAGAAACCCACCCACCTTCTTCCCAGAGCCTCCTACCACCTATACTCACCTGAAGACTGGAAAGAGAAAAATGGGAGAAGAGAAACTTTATGCAACCCACTCCAAATGAGATCCTTTGAGAATCTCTCTATAGAGATTGTTGGGGGCTCTCTATATATGGGCACTGGATTTATAGTCAGCTCTATTCATTATATTCTGAAATGGGCACTCAGAACCAATTTCACCACTAATCAGGAATGTGACTGTCTGTCAAATCAGGCTATAATTTGAAGACAAGTTTTAGTCTTTAGTTTTGAAGACGTATATACATAGAACCACGTATCTGATATATAGAAAAAAGGCCAATTATAATAATTATACAAAAGACAATGAAAACAAACAATCATGCACACCCAAGTAGTGAGGTGAAAAACACGTGAGTGATACCTGAAAGAATAATGATCTTAGCTGTGGGTGGCCCACCATGGCCAGTCTATGCGACATCTCTTTGACAGACTTTTACTTTGTTTCATATTACACCTGTCACTAAGGGCCGGGGAGATAGCTCAGTAGAATAAACATTTGCCTGGCAAGCGCAAGGGCCTGAGTTCAATCCCTGGTTCCACAAAAAATAAAGTTTATGGGGGCTTGCCCATTAGCTCAGTTGCTTACGTGACTGATTAAACAAAGAAATCAGGATCCTCAAGCCTTACCAGACCTGCCCTTGAAGGCATCCTGAGCCAGCCAAAAAACAAACAAACAAAAAATCCAAAAAAACAAAACATTCCTGTCACTATAGTAGATTTTTTTTCTTTCATACTTTCTTACTAATCTTTTCCAGAAAAATATATATAATTTATTGGGTAGAATGCCTTGTTTTGAAAGAACACTATTTTTAAGTTGTCATTTCTTTTTTTATTTTAGGGAAGGGTCTATGGGGTGTTCAGGGTCTCACTACTCTCACTATTATATCAGACTCAGTGATCTACCTGTTTACAGCCTCCCAAGAGCTGGGATTAAAGGCACGTGCCACCATGCCAAGTCTAAGAACAATATTTTTAAGGACCAGACCTTTATTACTATTATTATTATTATTTTTTTTAGTACAGGGGCTACAGGGCTCACTATACAGACTGGGCTCATAGTGATCCTCCTGTTTTCAGCCTCCCAAGTGCTGGAATTACAGGCATGTGCCACTAGGCCCAGTGTTGGCTGCTCTCTGTGTGCCCCGGGAGCAGGTCTGGCATGACATGTGGTGTCAGGGATTGAGCCCCTGTCCCTGCACCTGTCTAAGCAGGCATTTAGTCTGCTGAGCTATCTGGCCAGCCCTTAGGATCTCTTCTAAATTACTACCTTCAACTTCTTTAATGTTCAAGAGAATCTTACTAACTAGGGCTCCTCCCTCTGCTATCCTTCCCTTCTCCTCTCTATCCAGCCACGCCTGACACCAATGATGAATGGACTATGCTTTCTTTTTCTTCCTATTTCTCCTTCTCTCCTGGCTGTGGTGAAACAGATTTTGAGCTTTTTCTTAAGACAAGATGTTCTTTTCTTACAGTAAACCAAGAGAAATTCCAAATCTCAGTGATGTCCCACTCTTCTCCCTCAGCATCAATATCCTTACAAAGGATATCTGTGTCTTCACTGATTTCAAAAGCACCATACTTGAGACAAGCTTCCACAAATAAGGCTGCTCTGTCAAAGTACCTCATGCTGCTCAACAGAACAAAGTAACAGTTAGCCTTTGTGACTTACATCTTTTGGGGCAGAATCAATTAAAGGTGCACTTCTGTCTGAAGACTTGTACACATTTTCCCTGGAAACTGAGTGCTAGGGGAGTCACTCCAGCATCTCTCTAAAGCCCTGGTTCATAAAGGAAGGGAGAAGATATATGTTCACAACCTCAGGCTGTTACTGATATTATCAAATAACTTAAATGCACTGAAACCTATATCAGTATGACAAGGGTCACACACTGCTATCCAGATTGAACAGGTCATCTTTACACATATCTGCATCAGCCTTTCTCTTCTGCTACTTAACAAATAAATGTTCCATGAGAAGAAATGGGTCCCTTCTTTGTGAAGTTCAGGGACAACACTACCTTGCCCTGTTTTTGGTTGCCTCTTAGTATTCTCTGCTTTTTCTCATCCATTCTGGTCAGAGCTGAATTCTTCCTAATTCTCTGAAAATTTATTTTCTTTTTAAATAAGTGCCTATTAGGTCTGATCAGTATGTTGACAGGAAAATACAAGTCCTAGTGAAGTATTACTGAATACAGACAGCTCTACTGTCCTTTAGGTTATTTTGTTCAAGGAAATCTAAAATACATACTTCTCCTTTCTCTCTGCCTATTGAGTGTTCCTATCTAGTAAAGCCTCAGCAAAGCTGAAGTGATTACTCATGGGCATTAATGGCTGAGGAGATGGCTCAGTAGAACAGGGGCTTGCCTGGCAAGCACAAGATCCTGAGTTCAATCTCCAGTACCGGAAAACAAAACAAAACAAAATGTGGGCATTACTGAGTAGCCCGCAGGCTCTCGGTGTACCTGTGAAGCATCTCTGCCACGCTGGAAAAGCTGCCCAAGGACAGAAGGACAAGGAGGGCCTTTGACTTCTGATTAACTTGTGGAGAACAAAGGTGGTCAACCCACCGCTTCAGAACATCAGCACATTCTTCAGAATTTAAACGGACCTGAGAAAGATACCTGTGTTAAAAACAAAGCATCTCATATTCTAAGGAAAAATAAATGAAATCAAAGTAGGATCTGTTCTTGTGCAATACACTGAGGCCTGCTTGGCTAGCATACTGTCCTGAGGTGGGGGCTTACCATGCTGCAGGACCAGGAGACCTGGCAACACATGTGAGCTGCAGACTGGATTAGACCCTGGCACAGAGAGGAGACAGCTGCTTTCACTTAATTACTACTAATGTAAGCTCCATTTCCCAATGTGATATGTTGCTTATAAAAAACAGGAAGCAGGATGAGAATTTCAAGAAAATATTTGCAAAGCAGTGTTGCTGAGCTTCCAAATCATGGGTCAGAGGCTTAGCACTGAGCCATTCACCCCAGGTGCTTCCAACCCCTATGACAATCACCAACCTTTGCAAGCCATGCCGCCCGATTCCACTCGCCATACGTCTGCAGATAGCGGCAGGCATCTGCAGCTTTGTCTATCAGGCAGAGCAACTGGACACCCTCTGGAAGACAGAAGAGCAAGCTGCTCATGTGGCACTGCAGCACTTGGACAAGTCATTAGAAAGCAGATGGCCATTTGACTTCAGGTAGCTTTGTACCTTTTATGCAAGCTGAGCATTCAAATGTGAAAATCTAAAATCCAAATGCTCAAAATTTTGAAATTTCCAAGGCATCAACATGACACTAAAAGTAAAAAAATTTACATCATGAAACTTTGTTTCATATACAAAATCAAAAATATTACATAAAATGATTTTCAGGCCATAGGTTTAAGGTATATATGGAACAAAAAATTTACTTCATGAGCAGACTTGGGTGCTAGTCCCAAAATATTTTATACATATGCAAATATTACCAAATTTGAAAAATATCCATAATCTATAATGCTTGTGGTCCCAAGCATTTCAGATAAGGGACACTAGAACTGGACCAAAAAAAGTACTCTTGATTTGAATTTTAAAATAAAATATTGGGCTGGGAGGATATCTCAGAGGTATAGGCATCTGCCTATAAAATGTGCAAGGTCCTGAGTTCAATCCCTGGTACAAAACAATAAAACAAAATAAAAAAATAAATAAAAAAGAGTTGTATATCACTCAAATAAGGATAAAATTAGCATGAACATGGCCCAGGAAATAGACAGGTAGAGCATGTCTTACATGTTTTATCAACTACTTTTTCATGATTGTCCAATTTAGGCCACTGTCTTGGCAATTACTAACAGTGTTCCCTTACACTCTTCACACATGCTCTAGTTCAAATGAATAACTTAGTTTTTTTTTTTTTTAAATGTATTTAGTACAGGTTCTACAGGGTCTCGGATTCATAGTGATCCTCCTGTTTTCAGCCTCCCAAATGCTGGATTACAGGCACGTACCACCACATCCAGTGCATAATTTATAGTTGTCTTATAAATAAATGAGTGATAACTATTTAATTTTTCTTCAGCATATATAGAAGAGAAAGACACATCCTCAATAATAAAATATTTGAGGAGCACAGGTCTGCTTTTCCATAGCATGGACAGATATAGCCAGAGCATGTACCTTACCTGCCAGCTTGCCATTGGCAATCATGTTAGTTGCCACCAGCTTAATGGTGCTCTGAGAGGGTCCTGAGGAGGTGACAGTGGTGACCAAACAGGCTTTCAGTGAGTCACAGTAATAATGTTGGTTGTCTGCACTTGTTTCTAATAGCAATTGCACAGCTCTGTCTGTCTAGTAAGAGAAAGAGTTTTTATAACTACAAAAACATTTGCTACCAATAAGACCTTTTAAAATTTATAATACGGAACATTAACCTATAGCTTAATGAAAGTTCATTTAAAAATTTTTCATGAATGTTTTGTTTGCATAAAGGAAAAGAAAAGTACTGCATACAAAAAGTCTAGTGGATAAGTGCTCAAGCAACTGCCTACTGTAGCTTTGTACCAGTGACTTTAGAGACGAAAAACAAACCAAGCAGCTGAGATTCATCCAATATTACTGAAGCCAAATTACAAGTCAAGTTTCTGCTTTCTCACAATATCTTTTGGTTTTATTTTTAAAGGAAGCCTAAATCTTCAGAGAAGGAAATATATTTAAGGGGGCAATATCATGACAAGCATGAAAAAAAATGATAAGAATTGACATACTTGACCCAAGAGAAGCAGCTGGTCTGTACATTTTCTTGTGTGATCATAAGTTGACCGTTTTACTTCCTGTAGATTAACCCTTTCCAGTTGAAATTTCTAAAGTAGGGGGAAAGGAAAGAACAGTTGAGCTTAGAATATAAGATTTTTGTATTGTTTCAATTTGGTTATACTTAATAGTCATTTTAAGAATCACCATTCTGACTTGTAAGGTTGCAATATAACTAGAAATTCAATAATTTAATAAAAATTTGAAAGAAATAATTGCTGAAATACACTACTATCTGTGTGCAGCTTTACCTGTTTTAGAAACTGGCACCTGAATAGAACTGGACAAAAAATTTCTTCTGGAGGTTAAACAACATTATGAAACTACATTTATATATTTTAAATAAATTTAGCCAAATGAATAAAAGTTTTTTATTAATAGAAAATTAAGTGGGAGAACTAAAACCCTCTAAGTTAAAAATTTAAGGTATGGAAGATTTTAATAATAAAAATTTAATGCCTATTAAAAATTTTCTTGATGAGCTTTGCAGTCTGGAAACATCTTTATTGAAATATGCCATGGGATTGATCCCTATGGCTGGACTTTAACTTACTGTGAACATTTCCTAAGTTTAAGCAATACCTGAAAATAAGCATTTTCACAGAGCACATCATAGCATATATCCAGTGGATTGTCCGACTTGTCCCAAGGCGTAGTTTCTTTGGTTGCCGTCGAGTTTCCTGACTTAGCCTGGGACAAGCTGTGCAAGTAGTGGGCCGCCACAGTCCAGAAGTGCAGCTCGGACTCATCACCATAAAGCCTGAGAAGGGTGAAACGAAGATTACAACTCACAGAGCAAGCCTGTGTGCTGACAGGGATTCTGGGGCGGTCTGAAGTGCTGGCAATGTGATACTCTTTCCTCATCATTCATCAGGACATTGTCACAGGTCCTGGGAAGGGAAAATGGTAAATTCTCCAGCTATCTAGACTCCCGACAACACGGGGCCTGAGTCCATAAGGTTCTTTCAGACCCCAGTATCTGTGTTCTTTGTTAAGATCCATTTTCTACTTGGTTTGCCATAAGCATGCCATGTGGGCCACAGCTTTAAAGTAGGAAGTTCCTTTGGAATAACTTGGTAGATAAAGCATAAAAGTAATTTTCTATTTTCTCTCTAGAGCACAGAGGATTTTTAAAGAAGTGATGACTCTACTGTACATCTATTTTATTTATTTATTTATTTATTTATTTATTTATTTATTTAGTACAGGGTCTCAGTATGCAGCTTGGACTCATAGTGATCCTCCTGTCTCAGCCTCCTCAGCACCGGGATTACAGGTATGCACCACCATACCCGATTTCGTTTTCCAGGTACTCTCGGCCGGCATGGCATGTAGTACTGGGAATCAAACCTGGGTTCTTTCTCTTGCCAGGCTGGTGCTTAGTCTGCTGAGCTATACCCCTAGCTCTGTACATCTACTTAAATACATCTATTTAATGCAATTTCTATCTGCCATTTTAAGATACATATTTTAGAAAGCTATTAAAAAGCCTTTCAGTGTATTAGGCCTAGATCTCATGATTAAAATGTAGTTTGATTTTTCCCTTGATTGTATTACTGCTTTTTTTTTTTTTTTTTAATTTATGTATTTGGTACAAGATCTAACTTCACAGCTTGGACCTGTTTACATTCTGCCCAGTGCTGGGATTATAGCCATGGACCATCATGCCTAGTCTACGTGGCTGGCTCGTACACCTGCGGATGGGGCCAGTGCAGAATATGGTGCCCGAGATTGAACCCTGGTCCCTGTGCTTGCCTAAGCAGACACTTAGTCTGCTGAGGTCTCTTGCTGGCCTTTATATTACTGCTCTTAAAATTAACTGTAAGTCAATTTTAAAGAAGGGTCTCATTATTTTTCTATATTGTATGAGTTTGGTCATAATTTTAACAGAATTCCTTCACAAGAGAAATAAGTTTACTTGAAACTCTCCATCTCTTACATACAACTATTCAAACAGCATTACCTGGAAATGAGCAAGCATCTCTGCAAGAGAGTGAATTCTGGATCAAGCAGGAGTTTCTTTATGTCACTGCAGACAGGAATCCAGAGGTAAGAGAAACATACTGAATTAAACTGCAGCAAGGTGATAATACTTCTTTTTGATAATATACTCTTGAAATGAAAATTCCACTTACATTTTACAAAAGCAAAGTTACTTTGTCATAACTCTGAGATTACAAAAGATGAACAAGCTAAGAATGTATCTAGCCCTGAGTAAGTAGTTTTTGTCACCCACCACCCAGGGATAGGGGCTCCAACTTTGCAGGCTTGCCACAGTCCAGCTTGTGCTTTTAAAAATATGAACAGGGGCCTAATGTTATGAACTGTAAATAGATATACTCCCAGAATCTCATGTGCTCAGGGGGGTTTTTCAGAGCTGGCTAGATTCACCGTGTGTGGGATTAAAGGTGTATAGTACTAAATTACTCCACTGATTGCTTTAACAGGGTTCTGGGTGTGAATAATGAGGTCTGCATGGGTTGTAGGCTCAACAACAGGCTTGTAGTCTGCAGGGGACAAAAGGGAAAGGGAAGCTTACTGCTGCTGCTTTCTACCTGCCACACCATGGACTGCTACTCCTCCACTTTGCTGCCCTGTTTTGGAGCCAGCTAACTATGGACTGAAACCTCTACACACTGTGACCTGAAGCCAACCTTTCTTCCTCCAACTTTGACCATCTTATCAATGAGAAAAGTAACTAAGACACCTAATTATTGGAAGAAAGTTGTCACTGTTGATAAAAATTATTTTGCTAATCATCAGAAAGTGCATACTTAATAAAGGCATTCAGATATTATTATGAAACTATGTTTAAGAAAGAATGGCTACCAGTTTTATAAACTGATGTTTCTACAAAAGCTAAAATGGAATGTTCCTAAACCAAGAGAAAGATATAAAGATAAGTGTTAATCTTTGGATAGAGCAAACAATAAATAATTATTTTTACTTTGTCAACAAGACATTGTTTAATGGGTAATTTGTTAAATATTATCTGGCAAGTGTATTATATTTTACCAAAAATTCCCTTATGAACCCATACATTTTTACAGTCTTTCTATTTTCAATGCATATGGGACCCCAAGGAACATTTGAATTTCTCCATCAGAACTGTACCAACCCAATGCCTGAAAAGGAAGGTGGATGCTAAAGAACTGCCTGTGCACATTCAGAGCATGCAGCTTCATAGGGAATTCACTTGTCTCTAGACAAGTGAACTATAAAAGCTGTTGTACTACTGCTCCTAGTTCTGCTCTAACATTCAGAACGCTCATAAAATTGGTGGAGAAAGATGTTCTCTTTCTGTCACTATCAAGTAGTTTCTCTTACTACCCAACAAAGTTTTAAAGGGAAACAAATCTCTGAAAAGAATGGTCCCTTTTCTGGGCCACTGGAACATTTTTAAAATATAAAGTATTTTGACTTTTTAAATTCTAAGTTAAGTTTTTTGTTCTAGTAAAAAAACCACTTACTTTGACAATGAATTCAACTGCTCTTGAAGAAGATTCTTTATTTCTTCATTTTCTGGATAATCACTGTAAAAGTTTTTGGAATGAATTTATTGCCTCTTCATTTACAACTATGTTATTTTCTTACCATAAAATAATGTTTTGATGTAGATATAACCTCTCTGGAGCCCTTGGTGGTTAAAAATCTGGCTATAGATTAACAATGTCCTCAGGAATCACCAATCATCTTTAAGGTTTGCTTTTATCTTATTGAGTCGAAACAAAGAAATGAGTAAATAAAGTCTCTGGCTTCCTCTCAGCTGCTGGCATCAGTTTTTTCTTATTTTTTCTGTATTTACATTTTGTATCCTGTTGATTATTCTGGGCAAGTTCTATCAACTGAGACCTATTCCTGCAAACCCTTTTAACTTCTGCAGCTTGCACTGAATATCTGGGGCCCACTGAGCAGCATATGACATCTGGTATAGGGAGCTGTGTACAGTTAGTTCTAACTACAAACTATTTATTTATTTATTTATTTTTGTCTTTTTGAGACAGGGTCTCACTATGCAGTTCAGGCTGGCCTTAAGCTCACTTTGTAGCTCAGGCTGGTCTCGAACTCACAATAATTGTCCTTCCTCAGCTGCCCGAGTGCTGGGATTACTGGCATGTGCCACCACGCCTGGCACAAACTTTATTTATTTTTAGAGAAGGGCCTACAAGATGTTTAGGGTCTCACTACTAGATCAGACTCGTAGTGATCCACCTGTTTACAGTCTCCTAAGAGCTGGGATTACAGGCATGTACCACCATGCCCAGTGCCCATTGCCTCTCAGCACGCCCCATGGGTGGGACTGGCAAGGTAGGCCTGGGGATCAAATCCCTGGCCTTTGTGCCTGCTTTCAGGTGATTTAATCCACTGAGCTATTTGGCCAGCCCCTCTAATTACAAATTTAAAAATAATTTTACATTTATAAGTTAAAAATTTTATAATTATAAACTTAAAAGATTATTAAATTCCTGAACCTCAGGAAAGTATCTTTAACAGCTCCTGTTACATATATGACCCTTCTGCTAATGTCTCAGTAGCTGTTCAAGATATCAGACATCAAATCAATGTTATGTGAGACACTGAGGTCCCCTGGACCCTATCTTTATCATATTTATAGGAAGCCATTACTGGCTCCTCTTTGTAAAAATCTTTGACTATATTCATAATAATTCTGTTTATGTTATTTTTTGGCCCATGAATGTTTAACCATTTCTTTGGCTTTGTCTCCAGACTCACAGTTATACGTCTACCCAAGAAGAAAATGCCTGATGTCTATCAACGGCCATTAGTGAGAACCTCCGGAGAGTATCTTTAACTGCACCTATGACCTCTTTCAGCTTGAAGAAGCCAGAGCGGTCATCGTCCATTGTTTTCTCATGGCAGTTCAGGTTACTTCAGAAGAGAAAATGTTATAGACAGCTGAGTTAGATAGAAATATTAAGAGGTTTCAAGAGAGGGCCAAGTCATCAGAAGGAGCCAGTATGGAATGCCAGTGACTCAGCAGCTGTGAAAGGACAGACATTCCTCCTGTGGGCCAGACCTCAAAAGATCAAACAAAGGCACACTTCCCTAAAGAGAAACATCAAGCATTGATACTCTAAATAGGTCTCTCACCTTGAGAAAGCCAGGATGAGTCACTAACTCAGCTTCCTACAGGAAAAGCCCCTGTTGTGTATTCTGCCCGCTTGTTACAATCACTGGCTTGCCCATTTGGTCCTGGATTTAATCACTTTTATCTGAGCAACTGTGCTTGTAATCTTACTGGTTGACCACAGTTTTGTTCCACCTTATGTCCACCTAGTACATTCCCATGTTTTCCATCTTAGACCCACCTTACCACATGGTTTTTCTCTGTAAAAATCCCAAGTTTCCAACTTCTAGGAAATAGAAACTACAATAATTGAAGGAATTTGTTCTGCCATAGAGAATGGCCATGTTTCTCCCAGGATAGGTCTTCAGCGATAACCATTTCATCACATTTAACAAAAAGTCCTTACCTCTTACCTACTTATCTCCTCAACATGGCATAAGGAATATTTCTGAATTAGTAATCACTGATAATTTCTGTGTGCTTTTTTTTTTCAGTGAGGTAGATATCGGCATTTATAAATACAAGAGCCTCTGAAGCAGGTCCACTGATACTGCTTTGGCCCAAAATCTGTACTCTTCACATTTTTCCCTTTGTTTATGACTCACCCATGTTCAGATCATAAGACAAGCACCCAGCTGCTTAGGAGCAGCCTGCAATCTCACAGCTGCTCAGCAAGCACACTTCCAGAGGTCCCACAGGGTGGAAAGGATAGAAAGACTGGTGGTCCTTTTAGTGGCACTGCCTTCTCTTAGGTTGATTTAAAGCTTTATTCCTTTAAAGCCCCAGACTACACCCATGCCTGATTCTCATGAGTATGCTTCAATTCAAGTACACTATGAAAAGAAAAAGGAAGCACCTAAGCAAGAAAGAACTTACACATGGGAAATGTCCAAAGAGTACTGCCCATTCCAAGGCTGGTGTAACAAGAAGGCTTTCAGAGCAAGGGAGGCCCTTGGGACAAGGAGATACGGACACCATACAGGCTCTATGAAAGAAAAAAAAATTTTTAAAAATCACATTTTATAGTCTATAACTACAGACCATTTACAGAGAAGTTAGCAAAAAACTTACTGGGAGGCACATTCACTGTGCTCCCTGCCTGGGAAACGCTTTGTTTTAGTCTGATTAACACAGTCTCTGTCCCCTTCTGGAATTTAAATATTCTATGTGGTATAAAACTGCTACTATTTGCATAAAAGAACAGGTGCAATGACTCAACAGACACCAATACAATTTATTACTTAAAAATATTAAATGTAATTATATCTACCTGTATCTCTTACATCATTTGCTATCTTTGCTTTTCTGAGCCTACTAAACTTATATGGCCCATCAACCTCTAGCTTGTCATTGAAGGGATTCTGATCAATGGACTTCCCAGGAACCACTTTCGAAGGCAATTATAGAACAAGGGCTATCTTTCTAGACCCGGAATCCTAGCATCCATCTCATTCCATGGCTTGGGATACTAACAAAACAAGAGTTGCCCGTTCTTCATCATGTTCCAAAGCAAAGAAACAGAAAGCCTGCCCAGCAACTATGTTCTGACACCCTTTATTCCAACAGACCCCCTACATTCAATCAGGGCCCATAAGCCCCTATAACACAGCCTCACCACCCCATCAGCTCCTGTAGAGCCTGTGTTTCACAATCCTGTGAACAGATAGGGTTACTTAAAATGGCCCAAATCCATCCATGGTGTTGCTTTCCCAAAGTGACTTTGGGAAATACAATAGTGACTTCAAACTATTATACAGTGACTAGCAACTAGGCCTCTGTGGTCACTAAGCACTTGAAAGATGGTAAGGACAATGAAGAAATCTAATGTTTATTATATTTAATATACATTTAAAAACATATTTTATTCAGTTTATTTACTTTATGTTTGGAGCAACTTGACTACACAGCTATTTTTTTCAACTGAAAACTATAAAATCTAAATGGAATTTAAATATTTTATAACTCAAAATCTATCCCCTCAATTCAGAAAACAATTCATTTTATGATAACTGTAAAATGTCAGTAAGTTTGAATCTTGATTATATACTGAAATGATAAAAGTTTTGGATATACTGGTTAAAATACAATAATTATAAAAATCAGTTTCACGATTTTCTTTTTAGTTTCTTAAATGTAACTATTAGAAATTTCAGCTGATATATGTGGCTCATATTATAGCTCTATTAAGTAATGCTGCTTTATAAAACTTGATTGCAAGTAATTCAATAAAAATTAAATCATAGATAAAATACTTAAATTTTCAGATTACTAGTCAGAAAACAGTCAGAAATGTCTTTCTTTGTGGCACTGAGGACCCAACATAGGGCCTTGCATCTGTCAGGCAAGTGCTGTGCTGCTGCCAAATCCCCAGGCCCAGAAAGGTATTTCTAATATTACTTTTTTTTTTTTTTTTTTTTACATTCAAGAATTTTAGTATTAAAAAGAATCACTTAAAATGTAGTCCATATTTAAAATTGCGTTCTGTGGCTCAGTGGCAGCATATGCTGAGTATGCAGAAGATAATGGGATCCAATCCCATCCCTGGGGGCTGAGGTGCAAGGGAGTCCAGATCTTGTCCAGGCTTCTTTTTGTATGTATTCACTAGGAAAAATACTGTGAGCCCCAACACTTAAAGTTGGGGAGGAAGTTACACTGCAGTTATCAATGGGATCTAGTGATCTCCAAATATGCCAATAGCTATTTTCAGTTCAAAAAGGGTCTAGCCCATGTAGGCAGACACAAAGACCAGGGGTTTGATCCCCATGTGTGCCACGCTAGCCTTGCCCCTGGGGCAGTGATTGAGAGTGGGTGTGGTGGCGCACTACTATAATCTCAGCACTTGGGAGGCTGAAAACAGGAAGATCTGTGTAGTGAGACCCTGTACTACACACATTAAAAAAAAAAATCTAGGGTCTGGTGCCTGGTTCTGTGGCTCAGTGGCAGCATATGCTGACTATGCAGAAGATAATGGGATCCAATCCTATCCCTGGGGGCTGAGGTGCAAGGGAGTCCAGATCTTGTCCAGGCTTCTTTTTGTATGTATTCACTAGGAAAAATACTGTGAGCCCCAACACTTAAAAGTTGGAGAGGAAGTTACACTGCAGGCTGATGTCAGCCAACGCAATTTTATGGAACAAAATTGCCTCAGACTGGAATATTACTAAACAAATTTCACATTTTTGCATTCCTATTAAATGCTGCTAAAAGGAGTTAAGATTTATTCTTATGCCATTTTATGTCCCTGATAAATGAAGCAGCAGACAACAAAAATTCCAGGCTTCTAAATCTGCTGGATTGCTTCCCTCTGCCTGATGGAAAGAAAAGCCTTGTCTAAGCTTTTCTAACAGAAGAGTACTTCATGTCACTTTCTACTTGTCACTAAGGAAAACTGAAGAAAATATATAAGATACTGACTATCAATGTGTATGCCCCAAACTGATTATATTAGTATTGCACATCAATAAGCCCGAATGGAAAGAGACGAATCTTTTCCCCAAGGTAATGTCTACTATGCACACAGTAATAAACATGCAGACATCTTTTACTTAACTCCATATTTACATCACCATCAATGTTTATTTTTTGACATTTATTAAATGCTGTCCTCAGTTTAAAATTGAATCAATCTGTACAATGTATACATTACTTCCACTGAACTTTTAAAAGTACACTACTATTTAAAAAATTTTCCCTATTCTTCCTAGGGCTATACCACTAGATACCATTAGAAAAATTTTAAAAGAAAATGTAATTTAAAATCTAGCTGCAAGCCAGATAGTCAAATATGGTATTAAAAGAGATTAATACCAGGGACTTGGTGTAAGACCACCCAGGTCACGGATCCTGAATAGACCCAGAGCACAGGCCCAGTGAGTGAGTGAGACTCCAGGAGACTGCCTGGGGACGCTGGATCCTAAATAGACCCAGAATGCAAGCCCACCATGGAACCCCTCAGTAGAATTCCCTGCAAAGAGGCTAGAGGCAAGACCCACCCAGCTAATTCAGGAGCAGAACATCTTGCCAGAGTGACACAAAGGGTTCACCTGCAAGGGCTGCAGCAGGAAGAAGTGGAGCACAGCAGCCAGACCCAAGCCACACACACCTGGAGGAGTCTGAACTTCATAGATCCAGACTTGGTGCTAAGGTAAAAACTCTATCTAAGCTCTACACCAAAGGTCAAAAATCAGTGTTATACAAAATGTCAAAGAGAACGAACAAAAAGCAGTCTCAGGCCCCGAATCCACCCAGTGGAATGCAGAAGACACTAGCATAGAGGAAATTGGAAATCACACACCTGAAATCTCTGAAATAATAGCGTTGGAAAGAAAGAAACAACTGCGGAAAGGTACAGAAGAGATCAGATCACAAATAATTTCTGAAATAAAAAAACACAGTGGTAACTATAATCAAAGAACTACTAAATGCTTCTAAAGAATACACTAATAAAAAAATAGAGTAGAATATAAAAATGATGGAACCCCTGAATAAACAATATAGGAAAGAAACAGAATGTATGAACCAGATTCAAAGTGATATACAAGAAATTAAAACCTCAATCACAGGCTGGCAAATCCATTGGAGCGAAAGTGAAAACAGACTCTCTGACCTTAAAGACACCATGGCGGCTAGTGAAAAAGTAAGCAAAGATCTCTTAGAAACAACTATGATGCAGGCAAAAATAATTCAACACCTACAAAACAATACAAATACGAACAATGTGATACTAACAGACATTAATGAGAATAAAGGAGTCAATACAAATGATATAAAAAGAATATGGGTGGAGGTAACAGCAGAAAACTTCCCAAACACGGGGCAACAATCTGACATTCAATAACTAAAGCATACAGAACTCCAAATAGTATCAACCCAATTAAAACCACTCCCAAACATATAATAATCAAGATCCCAGAAAGTCAGCACAGGAACAGTATACTAAATGCCACTAAAGAAAAGAAACAGATCATATGTAAAGGAAAACCCATCAGGATAATGCTAGATTTCTTTTCACAAGAAGAGCATGGAGCAAAGTACTTCAAGCCTTGCAAGAAAAACAAATTCCAACCTAGACTGATATATCCTGCAAAACTCTCTTTCAAGTATAATGGAGAAGTAAAATATTTCCATGACAAAGAACAACTAAAGAATTTTATGATGACAAAGCCAAGCCTGCACAAACTACTAAATGATGTCATAGAGAAGGAGCAAAATGATCACAAACCCATGAACGAGAATGGAAAGAACCCACCAAATAGTGGTGGCAAACAAACACAGGAATACCTCTTATTCTACTATACAATAGTAGTCTTTCAGTTATTCTTTTGTGTACAGCAGCAAAATCTTTCCATCAGCACACTACAAATGGACTTCTCGCACCCTATGGGTCATGATTCCATCTGTGTCTACAGGGTGGTTTTCAAGGAAATAGCTGTAGCTCAGTCCCACAAGTGACACCTGACCACCAGTAAGTGTCATGGTCATTATCCATGTCCACAACACACTAGAACTTTGTGTGATATCCTATCCCCAAACTGTCAGAAGTGACGATCATTTATTTGTCATTCCAGTATTTATCTTATGTTTTATTGTTAGTACTTCTTTACTGCCATGAAAAGTTTTTCTTAGTTCAATTGCTTTGAAACATTTAATTTTTAATTAATTAGTATTTAATTATCTGAATAATGCTTAATCTTGTTTTAAGATTTATACTATATCTTCGAATTACAATTTATCTAAGACATCGTATATCTTCTAGTATTAGAAACTTTAAAAAAGTTGATTTCCATTTTCTGTTGACTTTACATTACTTCTTCCCTGCCCTTTATACACAATACATGCATATATATGAAAAAAAAAATATGTGTATAACCTGACATAAGATTGGTACTGTTTCATAGAAATCTTCAATGACCTTTTAAATAAGGGTTCATCTAATATATTTTATATAGTCCTGCAAGACTATCACTTTGAGAGCTCTTTATTGTTCATCCAGAAGCATAGTGCAGCTTCTCTTGCCTTTTGAATTATGCTCTTTGTTATTTCCTATATGCTATATCTGGAGGTATTAAAATATTTCAAGTTTGTATAA
>PVKA01016501.1:0-47770 GCA_004027165.1 Ctenomys sociabilis
GGGGAAGAAAGGGGAGGAAAGCAGAGGAGAGGGGAGGAGAAGGGAGGCCCACCCCAGAGTGACTTAGCTCAAAAAGGTTCTATAAAGGAGTTGAGGAGGTAGTTGGTCGTCCAAATCCTCAGAGGAACTTAAGTTTTTGCATCACCTGGCTTCCAGCACACTCTTTGGCCTCCAGCTTGAATCCTTCATCTTTCTGTCGCAGACTCCTCAGCCTTCCATCCCTTCCTTCTCAGACCCATCTTCCAACTGATACAGACTTGCACAGAACTCTGTAGCGAGCTTCCGACCTTAGACTGAATCCTTCAGTCTCTGGTGTGCAGACATCCTCTTTACACTTCTTCAACTGACTCTGCTGCTGACTGTCGTAAACCAAACTTGTTATTTTTTATACACTTGTACATCTAGTGTCATATCTGCTCTTTGTATTATATCTGTTCCTCTAACCCTGACTGATACACCCATGTATATTAAAATTTCTTCAGTTCTTACAACTTCGTAAAAGTGCAAGTCTCACTGCTGTCTTTTGTCCATTGCCAGAGCTTCATAATATTCCTAATGTCTCCATCTTGGCTATGCTACCCTGGCTTGGGCTCTTTCTGCTTGCCTGCAATGAGCATTGCACCATCATTTGCTTTGCCCTGTTGAACTCTGGGGTCCACACTACATTGCACCTTGGGCAGCTTTTGTGGTTGGAGCAGGAGGCTGAGAGCAGTAGCTTTCTGTGGGTCAAGAGCAGAGATATAATGTCACAGGGATAGGATTTCCCTGGGGTAGCTGCTTGATTCTTCTGTACTTCAGCTTCACCTGTGAAGTGAGGCTGATGGTAACACCTACCACTAACATTAGAGAAGTAGCAATCAGAAAAAAAAAATGTGCATGACCTTGAGCAACTATTATACCAAGTACTCTATTGACAGAAACAATTCTTGACTGTAACTATTAGGTGATTGGTCCAAATTCAGAGAGCAAAGGGTTGAGAAATTCTGAGCTACTAATTGTCCTTCATTTGCAGAGCTGACCCATTAGTGTTGATCAGTTACCCAAAGTAGAAAGCTTTCAAAATCCAACAGCTCTCCAATCACTGTCACATGATATGGGCTTTGAAGGGCCAAGCTCTGGGCCTCCTTCTCTTTTTCAAGAGAAAGATTGTTATCTGAGATAACCTCAGATTGGCCATACTGAGGGGAAAAATTGGATCAATGGGAGAAAAAGACAGTGGCTCAGGTTGGTCAGCTTTCTGTTACCAAGACAATACATAACACATTTTCAAAAGAGCAAAGCTCCACGTTGGCTCACAATTTTAGAAGACCTAGTCCATTGCCAGTTGACCTAGTTGTTTTGAGGCTACAAGAAGACAGTTCATGGAGGCAGGAACCTGAGATGGACTCAATCACACCCCTCCTGGCTAGGAAGCCAAGCAGGGAGGAGGCAGTCAGAGTCCCATTGTCCTCTGTGGGCACCTCAAAGGTAGTCCTGCTTTGGAAAAGAGCCACTCAGGGTCATGCTGGGGCTTTCAAGGTATGTCCAAGATCAAAACTACAGCATGGCTTGAAAAAGTTGAACAGGTTTAATCAACCATGCTGAAGGGGAGTTCATCCTAGGGTGCAGTAATAACAGGGAAGAAATTAAACTATGGTGTCTAGATGTCAGCCCTGGGGAGGCAGTTAGGACTAGACAGGACCATTGGGATGGGACCCGATATTTGAATCTTGGTAGATTCATCAGAGGGGAAGGCCTGTATACACACATGACCCCTGTCTCACCACTGCATGCCTTCACCTCCATGGAGCTCTTCCAGCAAGCAGGCCACTACCAGATGCAGCCCACAGCCATGGCTCCAAATAAACTTCTTTCCTGTATAACTTACCTAGCCTCTAGTGTCATATGTTAGTATGGGAAGTTGACTAATTCAGCCTTCCATCTTTCAAGATTTCAAGCTAAGGCTAGTCACTATTGAAAAATTAAGAACTGTCTGCCTTACCATCAAGCTTCTTTCCAAAACTGGAATTCTAAAACTCAAGAGACAGACAACCTCTCAGAGGTTGTGCACTCATTCAACACTAACTATCAAAGAATACATGACTCCAAGTGTTATTTTGATCTGGAGAAATCCAAAGCACTTTTTTAACTCTACTGTAAATGGTTTCTGTCTAAAACATGAGAAATTAAACTGTGATTTGAATAGCATTGGAAAGTCACATGGCCTTCTTCTGGCTGGCCAAAGGATTAAAAATCCATTGTTCATTCATTCAATTGGCAGTGTTTGACTAAAGTTTAATTTGTTTACTACAACTCTTCTCTGCACTAACCTTATTTTGAGATTTTACATCATTTTGGCAGTCAAATATGCTACATGAAACTTGATTCTTTGATTGGTTAAAGACAGATGACATAGTAAACAGCTTAACCAATTGCATAGCAAAAAATTGTCACTTACAACAGAAGGGAGAAATAGTTAAACTTAACCTTACCTGAGTCTTTCTTCTTTGTTTTTTTTTACATTTATTTTATTTTATTGAAGAACAAATATCAATGAGACAGTTTCAAATCAAATTAGTAGTACACATTCAACAACTAATGCATTGCACATTGTTTTTGTACTGGCTTTTTGTTGTACAAGATGTATACATGGTACTCTATCTACAAATACTATCAGAGCAAATGACTATTCAATTAAGAGAATGTAGCTGTATACCTTTTTGAAAGCTGAATTATAATACAGTTTCAAAAATTAATGCTTTTTATATTATCTTCCTAGTGGTTATCCATGCTACAAGAAGCAGACTGGATATCCTATCCAAACACTATTAGTGCAAATCTTTCTTCACATAGATTTACACAAAATTACTTCATATTTAACCTAACTGTACTGTTTATACAAACACATCATGGTTCTTCCTTTGCATCCCACATCTCTTGTTGGTCCTGTCAAAGATGGACATTCCATTGTCATTCAATTATTATAGGTGCTTGAATTCAGTGAAACAATCCAACACAGTCTGCAGTCTACAATAATAGTGGGTTATCCAAAGAAATTGTTGACTAAAGCCATTTACAGTTCAGCTTATTCTTATGAATTTATTTTGTATACCACATTTTTATATTTTTCTGCTGGATGGTTAAGACCGAGATAAAGCAAGACCTATATAACAAAAACTGCAACTTTTGTATCTGATGGGGTCAGTCAAGTCTCCTGAGCGTTTAACCAGTAACCATGTACCTCCCTCTGCAGATCTTTTGTCATTGTCAGCCATGTGGATGAGTCACACCCATTACTTGACCAGCTTTCTGTGAAAGCCTGAAAGAAAGTTTTCTCAACGTGTGACTCTTCTTAGGCACACTATAGATTATCAATCTCCTTCCTCTGTGGCTCCATAATCTCCTTGATCAGAAAATTTGGGGCACAAATGAGTTCCATGATGTTACAGTATGGGTTCTCCTATGTCCTGAGTCTTCGCTGACCTTGAAAGGCTTGGGCCAAAATGTTGGCTGACCTTGTGGATCTTCTATTTCTCCAATTTTGATCTATGAACTTAGGTTGTTAACAATACAGAACAAAAGCTGATTAGTACACTGCAGCTTGTGCCATTCAGTTTACCCAGACCATCTAACTAAATTCTTTTGAGTTGTTGTTGTACATTTATTTTTGTATTTCTTCTTTTGATTTCTTATACTACAGAGATTATATGACATTTGTATATGTGTGTCCGGTTTGTTTCACTTATATGAGTATATATATATGTTCAAGTGGCATCCACTTCAAAATAAATGCTTCAAGTTTATCATTCTTTATAGCTGAGTAATACTCCATTTTATAGAAATACCACATCTTTTTCACCCATTCCTCATGTGATGGGTATCTTGGTTGTTTCCAAGATTTGCTTATCACAAACTGTGCTGCACTGATACAGATATATCACTATGATATGATGTTCTCTTTTCCTCCTGGAAAATTCCCAATAGGGGAATACCAGCTTGAATAGGATTTCCAGTCAGACTCTTTTGAGGAGTCTCCACACTGATCTCCACAATGGTTGCACCAGTCTACATTCCCACCAGCAGGGCACAAGGGTTACCTTTTCCCCATATCCTCTCCAGCATTTGTTGTTAGTTGATTTCTTTATGATACCATTCTTTCTGAAGTGAGATGGTATCTCAGTGTTGTTTTAACTTGCATTTCATAGAACACAAGTGATGTGGAGCATTTTTTCATGTATTTATTCACTTCTTTAATTTCATCCACTGAGAAGTGTGTAATCATCTCAGAAGCCCTTTTCTGGATTGGGTCTTTAAATTTGAGGGCTCTAATGTATCTTAGCTCCTTATAAATTCTAGAGAGCAGACCTTTGTCTGAGTGCTTATTAAGATATGTTCAAAATTTGTGGGTTGTCTTTTCACTTTGTTGACAATTTCTGTTGACATGCAAAAACTTCTCAAGAAGAGCCAGTCCCAGTTGTTAATTCTTTCAAGTGTTTCCTGTGGGAATATATGTTTGCTCATGAACTCTTTGCCTACCCCTACGTCTTCAAGAGTTCCTCCTACTTTCTATTTTATGAGATTGAGTGTTTCTGTTTTACTGTTTAGATCTTTAATCCATTTTGACTTTAGCTTAGTGCATGGTGATAGACTTGGGTCAAGTTTTATTTTTTAGCATGTAGAATCCCAAGTTTTCAAGCACCATTTATTAAAGAGACTATCTTTCTTCCAGTATGCATGTTTGGTCCCCTTGTCAAAGATCAGGTGGCTGAGTGTGTTCACGGAGGCCTCTGCATCTTCTAATCTATTCCACTGATCCTCAAGTATATTTTGTTGCCAATACTATGTTGATTTTATCACAGTGGCTTTGCTGTATAATTTCAAGTCAGGAATTGTGATGACTCCTGCCTTGTCTTTATTGGCCAGGAATGCCTTTGCTATTCTAGGTCTTTTCTATTTCCAAATAAATTTTAGGAACAATTTCTCTATGTCTGGGAGGTATGTTGGTGGCAGTTTGATAGGGATTGCGTTAAATCTGTACAACAATTTTGGGAGTATGGCCATCTTCACAATGTTGTTTCTTCCTATCCAGGAGCAGGGAGTATCTTTCCATTTTCTGAAATCCTCTACAATCTCTTTTTTAGGGTACTGTAATTTTCCATAAAAAGATCTCTGACTTCCTTGGTTAAGTGAATTCCAGGTATTCCATTTTCCACAGTGCTACTCTAAAAAGTATTGTTTCTATAGTTTCCCTCTCAGTGTGTTTGTTATCTGTGTACAGGAATGCTACTGACTTTTGAGTACTGGCTTTGTATCCTGCTATGCTACTGAACTTGTGTATTAATTGCAGTAGCTTCTTGGTAGACTTTTTTGGGTCTTCCAAGTAAAGTATCATGTCATCTGCAAATAGTGATAATTTAACTTCTTCTTTGCCTATTCTTATTCTTTTTATTTCTCCCTCTTTTCTAATGGCTGTTGCTAATGATTCCAAAACTATATTGAATAGGAGGAGTGATAGAGCATCCTTGTCTTGTACCTGATTTAAGAGTAAAAGATTTCAGTTGTTCCCCATTTAGAATTATATTAGCCATTGGGGTGTCATAGATTGCTTTTATTAAATTGAGTTAGAGGACTTCTATTCCAATTTTCTGTAGGACTTTGAACATGAATGAGTGTTGGACTTTGTCAAAAGCTTTCTCTGCATCAATTGAGATGATCATGTGGTTTTTAGATTTCAGTCTATTAATATAGTGTATTACATTTATAGATTTTCAAATACTGAACCATCCTTGCATCCCTGGGATGAATCCTACCTGGTCATGATGTATGATCTTCTTGATGATTTGTTGTATTCTATTTGCTAGGGTTTTACTGAGGATTTTTGCATCTATGTTCATGAGGGAGATTGGCATGTAGTTCTCTTTATTAGTTGTGTCTTTCCCTGGTTTTGGAATCGGTATAATACTTTCCTCCAGAAATGATTTTGGGAGGACTGTTTCCTTTTCAATTTCATTGAAGAGTTTGAGGACTGTAGGGATTATGTCTTCTATAAATTTCTTGTAGAATTCAGCTGTGAATCCATCAGGACCTGAACATTTCTTTGTTGGTAGGCTTTTTATTACGTTTCGTATCTCGTTGACTGTTATTGGCTTATTGAGAGTTGTTCTATCTTCTTGATTCAGTTTTGGTAATTTTTACCTTGAGGAATCTGTCCATTTCTTCTATGTCTTCTACTCTTTGAGTGTAAAGATTCTCAAAGTATCTATTGATAATCTTCTGAGTTTCCACTGGGTCTGTGGTGATGTCACCTTTTTCATTCCTTATTACTTGTATTTGAATTTTTTTCTTTCCTCTTCTTGATGAGGTTAGCTAGGGGCTTATTGATTTTGCTTACTCTTTCAAAGAACCAGCTTTTTGATTCATTGATTCTTTGAACTGTCTTCTTCATCTCAATTGAATTAATTTCTGCTCTAATCTTTATGATTTCTTCCTGTCTTTGGACTCTGGGTTTGGTGTGCTCTTTCTTTTTTAGATATCGGAGATGCAACATTAGGGTGTTTGTTCCTATTCTGCTTTCCTAATGTGTGAGTTCATAGCCGAGATTTTCCCTCTGAGAACTGCTTTCATCGCATCCCATAATTTCCAATAAGTTGTAGTTGAATTTTCATTGAATTGTAAATATTGTTGAATTTCCTGTTTAATTTCGTCTGTAACCCGTTGATTGCTGAGTAGGGTGCTGTTTAATTTCCATGTATTTAGCCGGTTTTTCTGGTTTCTTTTGTAGTTTATTTCCAGTTTCACTGCCCTGTGGTCAGATAACATGGATGGGATAATTTCTGTTTTCTTGCATATATTTAAGCATGACCTATGGACTAATGTGCAGTCTGTTTTATAAAATGACCCGTATACAGCTGAAAAAAATGTGTATTGAGCTGTGGTTGGGAGAAACACTCTGTATAAGTCCACCACGTCCATTTGTTCCAAGCTCTGGTTCAGTTCTGCTACTTCTTTGCAAATATTTTTCTTTCTCCTTTGTGACTTAGCTGACAGGGCTTTTTGTTTAGTTCATTAGGTCATAGATAGAGCTTCAACAAGAGAACAAGGAAGGATTTTCCACACATTTCCCCAAAATAAAGCGTTTTAGGGTTAAAGGATTTGCCCTATAGCTCCTTTTCACTGCAAAATGGTGGCAGTATTAATTTGCAATATTTTCAGCTTTCTAATTTCATGGTTTTCTTTGTGAAAGCATGGGTTTGTGGCAGAAGCTGCTCCTGCCCCCCAGTCGCCTCCCTGCTTCTTTCAAAGCACTGGAGTCTCTGGGCTTGGTCTCCTCCCTCAGCCACGGAGAATAAGACTCAGTGCCCAGCCTCCCTTAAGGCCAGGTGGAACCACAGACTATCCGGTGAGGGGAACTGGGAGGATTCAACGTGTTCAGCTTCAGTTTGTGCCCATTCCCACAAGACACAAGTCAGGGGAGAGGGGGACAAGCACAAAACCAATTTCCCCATGACCTCTGAGCCCTTCCCTGATCTGCTTGCACAAACTCTCATCTCTGACCCTACCCTCTCACTCCTCCCTGCTTCACTTATGCTGGCCTCTATGTAATTCAACAACCCAGGCACACTTCGGCCACAGATCTTCTGTACCTGCTGGACATGCTTTCATCAGGTGACCACCTCACCCAGTCCTGCACCCTCTCCCAGGTCTTCACTTGAAAACAATCATGTGTTCCACAGTGACATTTCAGTTGACAATAGAGCACATACACAGCAGTGGCCGTACGTGTTTGTAACAGAACCAGAAAATTCCTCGGGACATCATAGCTCCATTCCTAGGGACTCATGTTTGTGGTGATGCTGACATAAACACACCTATTGCACCACCAGTTGTATAAAAGAGTAGCACACTGGATCGTATGCATTACAAAAACTTGAAAGTGATAATAACTGACTGTGCTACTGGCCTGTGTCTGTTCCATACTATCACTTTATCTTCACTTTGGAGTGTGTTTCAACTTACAAAAATAAAAGGTGAAATAAAATGGTACACAGGTAACACCCCCAACAGTCCCATTCCTCTCTGCTTACCACGTCCATTTCCTGAGCCAATAGAGGCCAAGAGATTGTGCTATGCAAGAGAGGACTGTGCAAGAACACTTTGAGATATCCACAGTGCGATGAAATCATGTAACAAAGCATGCAAGAGCACATCTCCATGGCTAACCAACCAAGGCACACACATGTCCTGCCACCCCAGGGCGGCACTCAACTTCCCAGAGCTCCCAACCCTCAACTCCTACCACCCTCATCTTCATTTTCTCTGCTGTACTTATCACTGTATAACACATCAAAAATGCACTTTTATCACATTGTTTCCTTCCCTGATTCCCACTAGAAACTTCCATCGATGACAGCAGGGATTTTTTTCTGCTTCATTCACTACTATGGTTGCAAAGCCTGGAATACAGTCAGTGCTCAATAAAGGGGAAGGAAGGAAGGAGGGAAGGAAAGAAGGAAGGAAGGAAGGAAGGAAGGAAGGAAGGAAGGAAGGAAGGAAGGAAGGAAGGAAGGAAGACAGTCACTGCCTCCCTGCACCAACAGAGAAGGAGCAAGTGAGATTCAGGGGTGGGGGCCATAAGAAGTGATAATAGGAAGACCTAATCCATGGGGGAACTTGAGGGAAAGACCCACAGAAGGCTGATCTCTGAAGGACAAAGAGAACTGATCCAGGGAGAGAAGACAAAAATGAATCTTCTAGGCACGGAGGGTCTGTGCTGTCTGAAGAAGCCAGCAAGTGCAAGCTCAGTTTTGATGTTTTCTGACAAAGATGGTCCCAAGAAGTGTTCTAAGTGGAAGGGTAACATGAGTGCTACCTCCCTCCTGGCTTTCAGAAGCCTCCTTGAAACCTAAGCACCTCCTGTCAACAGAGTTACATCCCCAGAAGAGGTGAGGCTCCAGAATAGGAGCCTGTTCCACTAAAATTCTTGCATTCATTGCCTCACAAATGAGTTGCAAGAACTTGCCCTGGAGACAACAGAATGCAAATGCAACTGACATGGAATTGTAATAACATAAACATTATGAAACAATGTGAACCAGTTGGACCCCCTATGGAGAAATGCTCCCCGAACTCCCTTCCGAATTATCTTTATGGAAATTTCATAAAAATTTGCCATTAGTAAAACTGAGTAGCAATTATTTCTTTCTTTGGTTCATCAGTTGTGGGAAAAAAATTAATTGTGTTCTCCTTCTCTTTTGGAGTTTATCAGATGGCGATGAGGCGACAAGACTTGACAGGCTGGGGGCTCTGTGGAAGAAGAGCAGGCAGCAGAACTCTGGACACCTTGTCACACACAGAGGGCTGTAGAGGCAGGGGTGATAAAGAGTGGTTGCAGCAGGTGAGGCCGCACCTACCAAGTGCCCAGGAAGCCTAAGTCATTATGGTATGTTGACATAACATTTGCCAGCTTCACAGGGGCCTTCGTTGTAAATTAGATTTAATATTGATCAGGCCACTCACAGTCAGGACCCAGAGAAAATTGGATGCCGAGTTCTTAGTCAAAACTGGATCTTAAGATGCTACTTTCTAATTAACATAGAAGAACAGAAATTCAGGGTCTGTCTGGCTGATCCAGCAGGGCATATCTACCTCCCTGGCCGTTGAGCGTGACAGGGAGGTGACAGCAATCCCTGCTGTCTTCCTATTTGCTCCCCCAGGTTGGCTGTGTCATGCAGCAGCCAAGGAGACAGGGAAGGTGAGATGAATGCTGAAGAAAGGAGGAGAATAAGCAGACAGCTGCTTTTCTCTCCGAGTTCCAGTGTCAGAAAGCTCTTTGTTAAAGAAATCTGGGTAGGTTAGCTTTCAGGTTGGCTTTTTAAAAATAAGCAAAGTGCCGAAATTCATTTGAGATTGGGCTTTTAGAGAAGTTATCAATTAAATTTCCACTCTGGCTAAGCTAGACCCTCAAGGCAGCGTGGCAGACAGACACCGGTTCAGCTCTGTTAGGTAAGGGCAGAAGGAAACAACACCAAGAGTGACCCAGGCTGAGGGAAAGATAAGACCTTATTCACCTGCATAAGGGTAGACTGACACTGGAGTGATATCAGCAGCTATCTGGAATGGAGGCTAAGTATATCTAGTACTTAGAGTTAGGGTCTCAGTATCAAAGGATCCTGATGAAATGTTTGAAGTCAAAATTACATGAACAGTCAGCACAGATGTGTAGCTAGAGCTGGCACCAGGTTAGGTCCCGTCCTGAGTGTCTTCATTGCCCTTACTTCTTGTCTGCAGAGGACAAGCCATTGCCAGGAGTGGGGAGTCTATAGTCTGTGGAGGGCAGTTCAGGTGTCTTTCAGGTCACCCTCAGCCCAGGCCTGTCATTTCCCTGGCTTTGGCTCTAGGTGCTCTCAGACCTTGGATGAAGGACTTGATGTCTCTTTGAGTCTCCTCTTCTACAAAACAGAAAGTATAATACTGCCCACTTCCTGTCACTGCTATAAAGACTAAAGAGAACAATGCACTCATTATACATTCAGCAACTATCAGCTACATTTATCAGCGTTATGTTTATTACTACCATTGTTATGATACCCTTTGTCCTGTTATACCACTAATGATAATGATAAAAAGTGCGGCATCTAAAGTTTTACATTTTTCTCTTTGAACCCAGGGCCTTGTGCATGCTCTGTACACACGGTGGCATCAAGCTATAGCACCAGCCCTAATTGCTTACCTTGAAAACATTAACTGCCCAGGGGAATCCCAGTGTAAATATCAGACAGTGGCTCCCAGGCCATTTCAAGACATCTGCACTTCTTGACCAGGTACCACCCATGAAAGCAGGCCTGAAACTTGTGTAGCACATGTGAGACCCATTGGGCCCAGAGTCTAGAGAGACAGTCACCCTTGAGCACCATCTCTGCATTCCTATGACTCCAAGAGCAGTAGCTCCTTAAATCATATGCCCTATAAGCCCTACTGTCTTCACCTTGCCTGGTCCTGCTTAAACTAGATGCTTCATCAGGGAATAAATGAATGAAGAAACAAAAGGAAACACTCCCTCCCACTCAATTTTTCTCTTAGTTAAGCCCCCAACACTACTGCTCCTTTTACTAGCCTGGACACAGATGAAAAGCAAAGATTTTTGAAACCAAAAGCAAGATTTTAAGAACGTGATTCCCCAGTGATCAATGCCAAAAAAAAAAAAAAAAAAAAAAAACTAGCTATTTTTAAAATCTAAACAGTGATCCCAGATTTATCCACCTGCAAAGAATTCCTCCACTAAGCTTCATGGAGTTGCTGGTCTTCAGAATTAACTGCAAAACTCAGATCCAACCAGAAACATCTGTTGCCCTTAAGTAAAAGACTTAACCAAGGAACTGGAAGAAACAGATCCCAGTGTTCAGCTTCCCATTTATTAATTTGCAAACCTTATTTCCTCTGGCTCCTTGCAATGATTTCCAGGAAGTATCATTCAGGCCATCAATCAGCACCATGACTTTTTGCCTCACCACAGGCCCTTAGCAATGGACCACCCAACCATGCACCAAAACCCCTGAATCTGTGAGCCAAAATAACCCTTTCCTCCTTACACTGCTTTATGTCACAGGCATGAAAGACGAATACATTAATAAACCACAAGAATCTCAACCATTTTTGTACCTTTATTATGTGCCAAATTTTGCTTTGCTTTATCTTGCTATTAATTAACACAATTTTCTCTCCTGCAATATCTGAAGTATAGGTGGATTCATTTTTGCTTTATGTTATCAGCATTTGAAGGCATACACTGCTACTACTCTGGTTATGGCTGCATTGAGGAGCCCTAGACCCAGCCTAGTTAAACACAGCAGTGAATAGTTGTTGTTTTTATCTACCCAGTTCCTAGTCACTTTGTTATAGAAGAACAACCCAAGTTTTCCTTCCAAAACCACCTCTCTGAGTCCATCTGCATGGGTGGAACCGGCCTTGCAGTGGCTTCAGAGGTGGGTGTGGCTCCTGTATCTCTGGTCCATCAAAATGGCATGTCTTCTTGGTCCCTGCAGCTATGCAAAGGATGACACACAGCTGACCATGACAGTGGGCGTCACTAACCAGAATGAGAAACGATTCTTTTTTAACCCAAGAAAGCTAGTTGACCTTCAGGTAGGAAAGTGCTGCCTGTAGGAAGTAAGCCTGGAGCTGGGAGAGAAGGTTCCAGAACATTTGTGTGCCCTATGGAGCCAGAATTTGGGCTTTTATAAAACAAATTACGTTTTACATAAGCCAATATGTGAAGACAGTGGTCCACAATGGCCACTGAGGCAGTGGCACAAGCTGAAATGACTCCCACACTCATCCCACACCTCGATCCAAACCAGTTGTGCCACCACCTTGCAGCTGGATCACTGGGGCAGCCAGCCACATGGCCAGCCCAGATGGATCCTGCAGCTGCTGTGCTCCTTCCCAGGGAAAATGGAGAGCAGACACCATTCCTGACAGAGACACACTGCAGCAGAGGGACCTCAGGCCTCTGATGGTGCCTCCTGATAGGCCTGACTTTCAGATAGAAACTAAGTTCAGCTGGGACCGCCTCTTATTGAGAAGTCTGTACACGTCAAAAGCAATTACCAACAATGTGAAAAGACAACCCAAAAATTTCAAAAAAATTTCTTAACTAATAAGCACTCAAAGGTCTGCTCTCTAGAATTTATAAAGAACTAAAAAACATTAGGGCCCCTAAATTTAAAGACCCAATCCAGAAATGGGCATCTGAGATGAATACATACTTCTCAGAGGATGAAATCAAAGAAGCAAATAAGTATATGAAAAAATGCTCCACATCACTAACCATCCATGAAATGCAAATTAAAACAACACTGAGATACCATCTCACCCCAGAAAGAATGACTGTCATAAAAAAAATCAACCAACAACAAATGTTGGAGAAGCTATGGGGAAAAAGGGAACACTTCTCTACTGGTGGTGGGAATGTAGACTGGTGCGCCCATTATGGAAATCAGTGTGGAGATTTCTTAAAAACCTGGACTGGAAATCCCATTCAAGCCAGCTATCCTCCTGCTGGGAATTTTCCTGGAGGAACTGAAAATATCATATCATAGTGATATATGTACACCTATGTTCATAGCAGCACAATTTGTGATAGCCAAATCTTGAAAACAACCAAGATGCCCCTCACCTAAGGAACAGATCAAAAAGATGTGGTATTTTCATATGATGGAGTATACTCAGCTATAAAGAATGATAAACTTGAAACCTTTGTATTTAAGTGGATGTCACTTGAAGATATACTCATAAGTGAAATAAATCAGACTCACATATATAAATATCATGTCGTCTCCCTAGTATAAGAACTTAAAAGAAGAAATACAAAAAGAAAGGTATAACACAATTAAAAGGAAAGTAAGAACTTGAGGATTAGACAATGAGGGGAGGGCAAGGAGAAAAGGTAGGAAACATGACAGCCACAAGACGGGTAAGGCAATGATCCTGAGAACTATCAGCAGGCTGTTGAAATTAGCAGTTACTTGGGATTCTCACCCTCACTAACTATATATGCCGATACCTGTAAACTGAGAATCTGCCCCAAAGATAGCAATGTGTAATAGTGGGGTCATGCTTGGAATATGTGTCATTCTGGGCTTCTAAATATGTATTGCTTATCATGACATACCAATTATGACCAGACTGTATCTCAAGTAATGTTTTTTTTAAACAGAATAATAAATGAAAAAAGAGACAAGAAAAAAAAAAGTCACAAGACTGTCCTGCTACAATGATGTATGTATGATTAGATTTCTAAATTTCTGTGTAAAAATATGTAACTGCTTATTCATATTTTTTAAATATTTTTTTAATTTTTTGGAAATGGAGACTTAAAGTGTAACATATCAATACTTGATGGAAAATACCTGTTCCATCATATGCCTAAGATGTTTGATATTCAGACAGATAGCAGTTAAACCCAACTGCATATGTTGTAGAGTAATAATAAGCTTCTCTTCTGGAAGGTTAACAACCTAAGTTTGCAGACCAAAAATTAGAGAAAAAGATGGGCTACAAGGACAGCCAACATTTTGGCCCTAGCCTTTCAAGGTCAGTGAGTACTTAGGACATAGAAGAACCTATACTGTAACATCATTTAAGTCAGTTGTGTCCCAAATTTTCTGATCAAGGAGATTATAGAGCCACAGAGGAATATAATCAATAATGTAGTGTGTGCCTAAAGAGAGTCACATGGAGAGAAAACATTCTCTCAGGCTTTCACAGAGAGCAAATTAGCCAATCAATGGCCATGACTCATCCACAAGGCTGACACTGGCAAAGGATCTACAGTGTGGTACAGGGTTTCAGAATAAATCCTGTGGGGACTTGACTGACCTTGTCAGATACAAAAGTTACATATCTTGTTATATAGGTCTTGCTTTATCTTGATCTTAACCATCTACCAGAAATGAAAAGTGAAGTCATGTAATATGCTGAGCTGTGAAAAGCTCAAGTCATCAGAATCAGACATTGCCAGTCTTACAGATAACCCACTACTATTATGGACTACTGGACTATATTGAAATCTTTTGCTGAATTCATGCACCTACAGTATTTGGATGGCAATGAAATACCCATCTCTGACAAAACTATGAAAAAAGGTAATATAAATGAGGGACCATTTTGTATCTGCATATACAAAATAGTTGGGTTAGATATATAGCTACTTTCTCCTAATTCAATAAGAAGAAAGATTGGTACTAATAGCCTTTGGACAGGATATCCTGTCTGCATCTTGTGCTATGAATGACTACTACAAAGACAAAAATATACAATGTATTAAGTGTTGTAACTCCTACCACCTGTTTTGAAACTGTCTCATTGCATTTTTTTGTCAACAAACTAATAAAAAAAAAAAAAGAAGCTAAGTTTTGTAGCCACCAATTAAACTCTAGAGGAGCAAGAGCAGGATCACATGGGAGGCAGCAGTGCATTTTGCACTCCAGAATGGTTGGGGTCAGGTGAACTGCACCTTCACACCCAGGAGCTGTGGAGGCTAATGAAGCTGAAACTAGCCAGACCGGGCCGGCTGAGAGAGGGGAAATAGATGAGCTTGGGAGAGCGGCTGCAGCGGGAGCTGTTCCAAGACAGCCACCTCTAATTGTTGAAGCAATAATGCCGGCCCTGTGGGGGGCTGCAGGCTGGGCAGAAAGCAAATGAGGCCTAAATGAGACCCCACCGAGTTTCTAAACTTCTCACTCAGTCAGTAAGACCAGCCTGGTACAAGGCATGATACTAAAAACAGCATTTATGTAGATCTTTTAGCCCATAGAACTGACTCCAAAAGTTCTAGAAGCCTGTACCCACTAAGGGCACAACAGCAAACTTAAAGGACCAGCAGGCTGGCTTCACCCTCTGTGACTTATTTATCAGCTTTCTGCTTCTATCCAGGTTTTCCTCTAAACATAGATCTGCCCTTTTTCTTTGCTTCTTTGAACAGCATTAGTGAGAAGCTGCGCTGGGTGGTGAGACATATTTTTAATGATCTGAAACAAAGCTGTAATCACCATAGTTATTTACAAAATAATGTCTTCTTTGCGTTTGGCTTAATAGCACTTTGTCCACAGCTTTCATCAAAACAACTACCCATCTGACTTATTGGGAGATTACATTAAATGTCAGAAGATCTCCCCAGACTCATAAACTGCTTCCTCGCCAATCAGGATTTTAATTTTGGATGGGGAAATAATAAATACAATAATTATTGAACACTGTGACATTAACTGATAAAGAAACCTGCTTCTCTTAAATTATCAATTTCACATTGGCATAAAAAATAGATTAGTGACAATATAATCCCACATCTGGTGACCTTTAAATAAAGCTGTTAACACTCTGCAGCCTCATCACCAGAATGTCATCAGCCCTCTCACTAAGAGAAATGGTACCTCAGTACATTTTAGAAGAACTATCTCTGAAGTTTACTACTGTTTACTATCTGGTTAAAAAATCTACAGGAGTATAAAAGACCCAGATGCACAAGGCAACTTTGCCAGCCATAATTTTTCAAATGAGCGTATCATAATTTAGCATGTGAGAGGGAAGGTTGCAACCATAATGGACTTTGTGGCCATGAGACCATCTGCTCAAAGCTATGCCTTCTCGGTGCCCAGCATCAAGGAGCCAACCAGCTAATTCATCAAGACTTTAAATGCATAATCCTTTCTACTTAGCTATTCTACATCTAGAACCCTGTCTCACAGAAATATTTATCTGTGGACACAAAAGGCTATTCACAGCAGCATTGTGTGGACTAGAAAACATGTCAAAAACTGCGAGCAACCTTAATTTACATCCAAAGAAGAGTGATTTGGTAAATTGACACATCTGTACATTGTGTGTCACAGATGTGCTCAGAGGTGTTAATTCCTTTGTATTACACTAGAAATGAACAAAGGCGGCCTCCAGAACCTCACTCAGGTTTTATTCTGTGAAACAGAGGGGTTGTAACACCATCAGCCTTATAGGAGGGTTGGATGGGTGAAATGAGTTCATGATACTCCAGAAAGTCTCTCTGATGATTGAATCTTCTGACTTGACTGAATTATTCTCATTACAGACATCCCTACTTTAATGACTGTGCTCCATTCCTGCAACTAGGTAATCAAATGAATTGGCTACTAAATGGAGGAGTGTATATAGCATGGACATCACAATATTCAGAACATGAAATGGTCAAAGGAAACTCCAACTTGATGACTTTGCTTTTATTTGTGTAGCTCATACAGAGTACTGTAATGTACAATAGAATATTAAACTACAGTACTGTATGTCACAGTACAATCAGGAAAAAATACAGTACCATATATAAGCAAGGTATATGGTTCAAAAAAGACAATGAGGTTCTATTAGCAAGATATATAGAGCTGTACCCAAAACAATAGAAAGATGGGCTGTAACTCCAAGAAGCCCTCCTTGGTCATAAGTCCAAACAAACATAAAACAGGTAGTTCATTAAACCAAGAATGTCTGTACATGAAAATGCTGGTTTTCTTGCAGAGAGAGGGAGAGAGAGAGAGAGGATATTAGACTCTCTTGCATCTATCCCCTCTTTTCTCTTTAGAAACAAACTGAACACTTTGTTGTCCACTCATTGATTTCTCTCCAAAGCCCATTACCATCCAGAGTCTCTGATCTCTGCTCTTCTTGAAGCCTTCATTGGGCTACAGGTGAGATCTCCATCCCCACCTCCCTGAAGCTGTGGAAGATTCAACCAAGCAGCACTGCTTTCTCCACCACACATCTCTGCACTCATCTTCCAGGACCCTGAGCCTTCCTAAGTCCTCTCTTTCTTGGGGCTCTGTGACACACCATGTACAGATATGTCCATTTACCAAATCACTCTTCTTTGAATGGAAATTAAGGTTGCTCACAGTTTTTCACATGTTTGCTAGTACAAAAATGCTGCTATGAATAGCCTTTTGTGCACATGGATAAATATTTATGTGGTATGGGATTCTAAATGTAGAATAACTAGGTAGAAGGGGATAGGCACTTAAAAATCCTCATGAGTTGACCAGTTGGCTCCTCAGTACTGGGCACCAAGATGTAGCAGTGAGTAGATAGATGTTCCTATGGACAAGAGCTATATTGTGGTTGTAATCACTTGTCCTGCTTCTCTGTGCATTTCTTCTCTCCCCCTTGATCACTTAATTATGTTGGGTGGGCCCTGGAGTTCCATTCCCCAGGTAAGTCTATTCAGTCTCAGAGTTTTAAAACACCAACTCCCAAACATACACCTCCACCCCAGGTCTCTTCCTTATCTCTAAATTCTCAACTTTCCTTGGGTGTCTAGTGGATTTCTGTCCCTGCATATCCAGAAAATGTGGCCAGAGAGATTCCAAAGGTTGCTCCACCTTAGCTTGTGTTTTCTGGATCCGTGGCAACTTCATTCTTCCAGTTCCTCAAGGCAAGTGTTGGCTTACAGTTGTGTGTGTTGCCTGTCCCCCTTATAAATACACAACTGACCTATCAGTCCAACCTTCTTGGACTCTGCAGAATATGGCTGGAACCAATCCCTCAGCCCCTCCCGTACCACCACAGAGATTTTAAAGCCACCTTCATCTCTCTTCTCTGAGACTCTAATCTACTAACCACCACCTCCTATTTCTATTTTTTCTCCATAAAAGTCTTTTCTCAAGGCATCTCTTTGCTTTATCCTGACTTTCTTGCTGTTCCTCAGTCATGCAGAGTGCTCAGGACCTTTTCTGTATTCCTTCTGCCTGGGACATATTTCCCTGGATAATTTCTGTTTCCACACTAAATTAAAACCTTTGCTAAAAGCCCCCTTCAGTAAAGCCCATCTCTACAACCTTATATGAAATCACAGAGTTGCCTCCCAGCACACCTAAACCTATTTTTCTTGCTCCATAGCATTTTCTTTATTGGTTGTATAATTTACCTACCTCCTATAGTAGAGCTATTGTCTACATGCTTCCTTGCTACCAGAATTCAAACACCCTGAGGGCAGCAACCTTGGTCTGGCTTGCTGACTGTTGTATACCAAGAACATTCACTACTGCCTGGCATATGGCAGATGCTCAGATAGCTACTGAACAAATGAATGAGTAGAGGTAAAAAAAAAAAAAAAAAAAATAGCCCTGAACTAAGCACTTTACATACTATCTGACTTGATTCTTATACCAATGATAGCAAGGGCAGGAAGGGAAGATGCCGAGATGGATGGGGAGTGAAATATTGTAACTCCTATTATCTAACAGAAACAAATTTGAAAGCAGGACATTTACTAAGTCAACAAGGTCACATAGTGTGCAGCAGAATGATAAGAGGATAAAGCTAAGGGCAAGCCTGTGCTCCTGCTAACAGGGAGTGACTGGTCACTCTGTCCGGCTGCTGCCCTTAATGTAACCCAATCAGTTAAAACTCATGACATGGAGGAGACAGCTCAGTGGCTTTAGCACCCGGCTGGAAAGCACAAGGCCCTGAGTTCAATTCCCATTGAAACAAGCAAAACAAGACAGAACAAAAAATTCACACACCTCCTTGACTGCCAGCTACATCTTTTTCTTGGTTTCCACAATGCCAACTATTTAGATGATGGTCACTAAATTGAGCAGTGCTTTAACTTTATATATGTAAAAATTAAGTGTGCTGCAGGATGAAATGATAGATGAGGCCATAACTTCAAGTTTCCTCCAAGCTTTGTGACTGCATTATTAACTTTCAGTAACCTTTTGCTTCCGGGGAGGCATTTGGGTTTGTTTGTTTCTGCTATAAGGGACCTTATCTCTCCCTTTGGCCTAACTTATTAGCTTTAGTCATAAACAGCAATCAGTGAAACATGAGGGTTTTTATGAGATAGTTAATTCTAATTTGGAACTCTTTGATATTTTGGAAAATGTTTAATGTCAGCACATTTACTTCTGGCTCTGTGAATCCCATTTTGTTCTGGAGGCTCCTATTTTACGTGTGAGATTAATAGTAGGGAACTGCTGAAAAAATAGACTTTTAAATTTAGCAGAATAGGTTAAAAAAAAAAATGATAACAATTTTCCTCCATAGCCTAAACAAGCTCTGATTTTTTGTTTGTTTGTTTACCTAGTAAAACATTTAAGATCAAGGTGAATAAAATTAAATCTGAATCTTTCAAAGAGGAAATGCTCTTAGAGATATTTCTTAAACTTCTCTAGAATCAGTAGTGTTAATGTTAACCCTACAATAGCAATAGTAATTGGGTGACTTTTGTGTATACTGTAATTGTGGGGGGTTGTTCTCCACTCAGATCTTTCTGACCACATCACCTTCCTAAGCACCATCTTGATTTTCAGTGGCCAGCATCTGCTTCCCTTTCCTGAGAATTTTCCTTGGCCTTCCAAGCCCTTTCGCCTCACCACATAAGCCAGAGGTATTGGTAGATCCACTGAAGGACTGATTAGAACCAATACATACACACTCCTCATTAGGATGGCTTTGAGGGAAGTGAAGTCCAGCCGCTCACAGCTGTGAGTTATGTGTCCTTCACCAGCTGCCTTCCTTTCCTATTTGATTCTCCACTCCCGTGTTAGTTTCGTGGGCTCACCTTTAATCTACTTGCATTTCTGGAAGAACATAAAGATGCCACTCCCAAGTATGCCTCTTCTGGAAAAAGCACTGGTGAACTAAACACAATCAAAGGCAGCAAAGTGCCCGGTCCGTGCTCCTATTCAATACATTTCCTGCTTTCAAATATTTTGCTACAAAATTTATGGAAAAGTTTTAAAATGCTACAGTGAACATACTCACCACGGGAATTCAACGATCTTGCTTGCATGCATTTTCACACATCCATCACCCATCCTTCCCACTGTCCCTTGATCAACATTTTGTGCTTAGTGCATTTCAAAGTCAACTGCCAAGGGACATTTCAATAATGTGAGAAATTATAAAGGTTATAGAGATACTATACATTATGGATATATTGTTCTAAATCTGATGACAATACTACAAGATAGATGCTTCATCCCATTTCTAGAGAAGGAAACTGAGGCTCAGAGTTGATGAATAACTCCATAAAGCAGTAACACATGGGACTGAAAGGCTTGCTTAGTGGCAATCCTTGTCTTCTTAGCTCCTCTCCTTGAACACCAGCTATTGAGCCCAGGGCCTCCACATTGAGCTTCATATTCAGACTTAAAAAAAAACTTTTATGTTAAGAAAAAGTCTCACTAACTTTCTCAGGTAAGACTCAAACTTGCAGTCCTGTTGCTTCAGCCTCCCATGCTATTCTTCAATTTCCTTTGTACCCAAAAGACATAGATTTGGTGATGAGTTAGTAAGTGATTATTATTCAGTTCTTTGGATGGTGTCACAGGAGGGGGAAGCTCTGCCCCCGATTGCATATTTGCCAGTCTCTATGGTATAATATTTTTACCTCAGCCATTTCTGGGCTCCACATGACATAGCATTGCCAGCTCCTGTGAGCTGTGAAAGCTGTGTCCAGCACAGCTGAGCAGATATGACAGTGCCACACTGCAGACAACAAGCCTCACTGGACCTTCTCAGCAGCAGGTTAGGTCAACCCCCTATGCCCACACCCAACAAGTGCTAAGAAAACACAGCTGATATTGGGAGCAAAGATAAAGATCTACTCCAACCAACCACAGCCAGCATGAAACATACATGCTTGCATGCGAGTGCACACACACACACTTCCTCTGGTGAATTGTAGTACATTTAGTTAAAGAACATAACACACTATATGTAACAAACTTCTCCACAAAGGGTAAATGAATCTTTCTCAGTAGCTCTTGGGCCACTGTCCTTCTTTATCTTTTTTCTCTTACTACCCATGCACCTGGCTGCATAGGGACCTGTGATATTTTGACAAAACCACTTTTGTGCCTGATATCAAGTGGCACCATACTTTACATGGGTTGAGGTTGTTAGTTACATAAAAGGCAGACAAACTGTCTGAGAGGTATGTCTTTCAGCTTCCTTCCTGAGCCTCATCCTCCTAGCCTACATGTACTCTTGCCCTCAGAGCATGTGCTTAAATGCTGCCCCTGGGGAAGTTCTGCCTGTCTCTTTCCATAGAGCCATCCAAGGACTGCCTGGAAACTCCAGTCTTTGTTCCCCATGCAACTTCTTGTTCTCTGCTTTCTTCGCCCAAATTCCCATTGCCTTCTATCCTTGGAATCCTCACACACCTCAGATAACACTCCTGATCCCAAACCCTAAGTCCCCCTTTCTTCCCAAATCATCTGAGGCCTTTGCATTGATTTTGGTGGATGGATTCAGGTTCAACTTTGCAAAGACAAGCATTTCTGAGTTGAATCTTCAGTAATTTTCTCCTTCCCTACATATCCTCACCTCCCCCCATATTCCTACCCAACACTGAGCACATCCCAGCAGGCCACAGAGCAAATAACAATCATCTCTAACAGAATCAGCACGAACAAAGTCTGACACTTACGACTCTAAAGCATTTTTTATAGTATGGCAAATCCCATTACCATGCAACAAAGAACAGCTAATTGTTAAGAATTAATAATGAGAAATAAGTATAGATAATGGTTTAGCTGACACTGTCATATTTTAGTACAATATGTTCTGAAATATTTGCTCCTTTGGGTTGTGAATGTGCTATTTTTGTCACTAATAGGCCTATAGAAGCCTGGTGGAAATGAGAAGTTTTCTCAAGGAAAGTTATGCATTCGGAGATTTCTCTGATAAGGGGAAGGGGTCAATGTGCCTGTAGTTTCTGTGCTTCATTAAAATTCTGCTTCTATTCTGTATAATGTGAGTAATATTAATTTTCTAAACATTCATGTACAGCAGCTGCTAACTAATTTCCATAACACTATTCCTATTCTACAAGCATTTTAAAAAGGCAAAAGGATATGACTCCTGACTGTCTGCCAAAAAAAAAAAAAAAAAAAAAAAAAAAAGGTTCATCCTCACCCAGTTCTGCTTTACCCCAAACGATGAGAAAATGTTAGGAACACAAGCTCCCCAGGCAAGGGGTGTCTGGTGTTCACTGAGTTGCTGTTACACCCCAGGGCTGCTGCCCCTAGAACCAACTGTGGGTTTATCCATGGTGTACCTTTCCTCTGAATGCTTTCGTGATGGCCTAGTTCATGGGCGCTTTCCTGCACCAGCTATTTTCCGCAGTTCCAGTCACACAAAGTACCTGCTGCCTTTCCCCTCTGCAGGTGGCTGAGGGCTGCCCAAGACAGGCACCATTAAATCTCCCCAAAGCATTTCCAGGAGAGCAGAGTACCAGGACACTGAAACCACTGTGCCTTAGAGGGTTCTCAGAGCAGCCTCCACTCAACTTCCTCCAGAAATCATTGAGCTGCCCAAGGCCACGGTCAGAACACAATTCCTAGCATTGAACTTTCTCAGACTGAACTTCTCTTTTCCTTTTATCCTCTGACAAAATGAAGAGCAATGGGTATCACAGTCTCAAATGCTATTAAATCACTGTCTAACTCCCTCCAGCAATACTGTCATTTGAGGGATATTTTCCAACTTGAGATGCATTTGCTTTTGAAGTCCATCATCTTTCCTTCATAACCTGCCCCCAATTTCTCTCTTTAATGTTTCTTTCCACTCATTCCCAAGAGCCCAGAAATCCCATCACACCAGTATATTGGCCACTTCTCCAAATAAACCCAACTCATTCAAGTCTTTACTAAAACTGTCTTCTCTAGCTGTGTAAACACCCCTCTTCAATCTCAATAAAATTTCACCCTTCATTCTTCTCTAATTCCATGCAAAATGTTAATCACTTCCATTTTCACTCTCCTCGCCTTTGTCAATATGCACCATCTCGCCTTGAAGTTGGCTGGTTGGTTGGTTCGTTGGTTGGTTCGTTGGTTGGTTCTTTGGTTCGTTGGTTCATTGGTTCGTTGGTTCATTGGTTGTTCAGTTGGTTTTCTGCAGATCCATTTACTTTGCCTGTTTGTGCATCTGTATATATGTTATGCCAATGACACTATGGACACTTAGTACATCTTTGTTGAATAGGATTTATCTTCAACATGTACCTCCACAAGAATAAGTAAAACTTGGTAAACAGTTATTTTTCAGCCTACATACACCTATAACTACAGTCAGATCTAATAAAACTAAATAATCTCTGCTTTGATTCTGTAGGTTTCCCATCCAAGTAGTATTTACACTTACTGATCATTTGCCATTTATGTAGATTAGCAAGTATATTAGATTTTTCCAGTTGAATAGAACCAACAAGACATATGTATATATCCCTGAAAAGAGATTTATTATAAAGAATTGACTGGCACAATGAGAAGAATGAGAATTCCCATAATCTGCCCTCTGCAGAATACCTAGGAACACCAATGACACAATGCCAATCTGAGTGTAAAAGTGTCAGAACCAGGAGAACTAATGATATAAACTCAAATTTAAGTTCAAAAATCTGAGAGTCAGAAACACCAATGGTAAAAGTCTCAATCTGAGGGCAGTGAGGACTTACACATCAATTCTACTAGTCAGGCAGAAAAAGAAAGACTCCTCCCTTACCCCACTTTTGGCACTACTGATGTCCTCATTAGATCGGATGATTCTTGCTTGCACTAGGGAGAACAATCTACTCTTTACTCAGTCTACCATTCAAGTATTCCTCTCACCTGGAAGCACCCTCATGCATGAGGCAAGCCAAAATAACGTGCAGCTGGTACCAGCGAGCACTCTGTGAACCAATGGAATGAATCCATATACGTAATCATCATAAGTATATCAGATAGCTCGACACTAATCCTCACCAACAATCCTACGAGATGTGTACAGTGTCTCCATTTTGTAGACTGTCAAAGAGGTGAGCCCACATAGCTAGTGAGTGGCAGATCAGGGGACTCTAAACTGGAATGGGACGTCTCCAGAGCCTGTGCCCCTCCCAGCCTCCTCCTAGCTCTTGGCGGAGAGGATAGCTGCGCCCTCACTGGACAAAGCAGCCTAGGAAAAGGCCAAGCAAACGGGCTGCTCGCCGGTACATTCAACCTCTTCTTGTGTTATCGCTTATTTGAGGAGTGTACACAGAACTCCACAGGCCCAGCCAGCACAAACAAATGCAGACTGAGCGTCAGTGCAGAGGGAAGGCCATCACAGGCTTTCCTTCCTGTGAGGCCCACAGGACCCCAGAGCAATGACAACTACTTTTACATTTGGCCTCCTTTGCTGTGCTGTGCTCTCCTCTCCCCTCTTTCTGACTCTTCCTCGATATTCCCACTGCTTTTGTTCCACTCGCTGTCACTGTGCAATCACTTCTTCCCCTTTGTGTATTTTAAAGCTTCACACAGTCCATCCCTAGAGTCCCTGCCTTTCAAACTGTCAGAATTGTCCAAGATGCAAAATCCAAACAATAGACAAAAATGAGTGTTGCCCAAAAGTGAAAGCTCCACATGTGAAAAGAGTCCCAAATGCAAACTGCTGACCTCTCTTCTGCTCTCACTGAAGATTCTGTGGCTAACATTTTTGCCTTTGCTCTAAAAGTGATGCCAGCCTCAACAGACACTGACATTAATGGCAGGAACCATCTGCACATGTGTACCCTCGGAAGCCAGTTAAATAACTGGGAACAAGTCAATATTAGTCTCAAGTTCATGGAGAGTCATAAACCTAAGTCTTAAGATTAAGTCCTAAGTAATAAGAACAAATGATGTGCCTCATGATTCATTTGAGGAAATCTCCATTAAAACAGACTGTTACCAGGGAGCATGGATTGTTTTATTTTTAATTGACTTTTTGGAATAGTTTTGTATTCACTAACTCATCTGAGAGACTCTTAGGATATCAGAGACAAAGAGTCTGGAGCTGAGGATTAAGGGCATCCTAGGCAGCTATTTCCAAAGAACTACACATCCTCTTGACCAAGATGGTGCCAGAAGGAAGACTGGATCAATTTCAAGTAGGCTAATAATGGATTCTGGAAACAATGTCCTCAGCCTAAAACATTTATGCCAGCTCCTAGCACACAGTAGACATTCAAAACACATTTGGTAAAAAGTAAGATAATTTTTTTCAAAGTTAATAAAATGAAATTATTTGGAGTATATAAAATATATTGTGACTTCAGTAATATTTTTCACCTCACAAAATCCTGCACTAAATGTTATTAAGCATTCAGAAATACAAAGACAGGAGCAACAGGAGAGTATGACAATTAAATATAGTCTTTAAGTTACATCCAAAGAAGACTTTTGAGAATTTACTGTGTCCCTGTGGCTGACCATCAGACTTCAGCTGACACTAAGGCAACTGGAGGTGGGCCCTGCCACCCAGATGACCATCTGGTGACAGTCCCTTGCACAGCCGAGGTAGCCATCCAACACCCTTCCCAACATTATATCCTTATTACCCCCCACACAGGGCCTTAAATTACACCATGACAGATTCATTTCTTCAGGGTCTGAAGGTTAATTGAATCTCTTAGAAAAGGTCAAATACTCCCATTATGAATCCCTTCGTAAGCCATTATCACCTGAGATGGAACACGAGCACTAGACCACAGCTGGCAGAGAATGTGCCAGACATGAGAGATGGAAGCCCCGTGGAGGGCAAGATTTCAAGCCAAAGAAGTGGAGGAAGAAGGCACCTAAGAGCATCACTGACTCACTTTATTTGCTATTGCTTTTGTTTTCTCATGTCATAACCTGTTGAAAAAAGCACAAAGAGTCCAAACAAGGCCACATCACCCGTCCCCGTGTCCTTGGCAATGCCCTTTCCAGTTCCACTTCCTAGGTTTCAGGCCTGCCTCTTGAGTTTGCTAACCTGCTTCTGGTTCCTGAACCAATTCTAAGGATAACAGGAAACACTGCTTGGTACCTAGCTTGGACCATCCAGCATCCTAGGCCCTTTATAAGAATTATGTCAGTTAAGCCTCACAATTACTCTATTCCCATTCTATAGGCAGAAAAGCTGAGTCAGAGAAAAAAAAGCAACTTTTTCCAATTGCCTACCTTTAAATTGCACAGCCAAGATTTGAATTTGTTTAAGTATGATTCCAGAGCCCAAATTCTTAAACACAGTACTGAAATGTCCTATAAGTCAAGTTTAAATAATCGCAGTACCCTTCTTAGGCTGATCCAAAAAAGCAATGGTCCCATCCTCATCTGGGTTCAAGGTCCAGTTAAACTGAAGCATCTTGGTCTTTAAAGTTGTTACCTTTGAAACAGAGTTCATAAAATATACTTCATAGGGTTTGTATGAGGATCAGATGGATTAATGAAGAAGGTGTTTGGCCCAGAGAAAGTGTTCATCAGTAGTGTGTGTGAGCTAGAAATTCACCTGCTTTTATTCAGAATGTTTCTGTTGGTCTCTAAGGAGCTGCTCAAGCCTCTACCTCCTGCCCATGATAACATCTTTTTGACAGTGGTTCTCAATCAGACTGTGTATTCAACTCTCCTGGAGATAAAAATAAGTATCCAATGATCTACTTTCTAAAGCTTCCCAAGTGACTCTACCATATCAGCCCTGGCCTGAAGAATGAACGTCCCACTTCTGCCTACCCCCAAAACATGCCAAGGATCATCAGTTTGATCTTGCTTCAACGTCCCCTCCAAATCCTGGGCTGAAATAAGACTCCTAGCAGCCAGGTCTCTTTGCCAACAAAAAACACTTGTTAGACTGTGTTGAGGATTACTGCATACTGATTACACACTCGCAGTTACAACTCCTGCCTTTGTCCACCCTCAGTTCAGCAGATAAAGCCATTAACTCAAATTAGAAGGACCTGCTGCCCGAAGGACCTGTAGGAGTCAGATATTCCCCTCTTACCTCCTTTCTTTTCTTCAGTTTTTCATTCACTGTTTTCCCAAATAATGAAAGATCCACAGAAAGAAAGCCTGCTCACTACCTACCCCTTACCCTGAATTGGAATCTCAAGGAGTTAATAAATTATCTGGATGCAAAGAAGAGCCTTCTGTCTTGTATCCATCAGAGGTGAAATTTCCCCCATTTCACTCACACACTTGTCACTGAAGGAGTCTGAGCTCACATTTCCGAAACCTGGCAGCATTTCACTCTGACACAGAAAACAAACATGATAAATTTCTCCTCCAGAGATAATTTCGGTGATGTGTATAGGCCACTGAAAATGAGGATGCTGTGACTTTAGTGCTGTGATAATATATGGCAGTAATTATATTAACAAGGGAAATTACATCCCTCTTTAGCAATTTCAGTTCATAACACCCACATGAATAGTGGACAGAAGCAAAAAATGCTGAAATGGTTTTAGTAAAATAGAGAGAACAGTGTTTGCTGAATTTAGAACCTACTTTATTTTTAATTTTTTTATTTTAAAGAGAATAGAAAAATAATAGATAAGACATTAGAACCTAAACACAATGTCAAATAAAAGCACAAGATGATAGGTATCCACCAGTGGCTGTTACGCTGCACATTGTTGAATTCAATATAGGTTCTAGTGTTAGAACCTACTTTAATCACTTTTCCAAAATGCATTGAGCTCCTACTATGTGCCAGACACCACGGAAACCTAGCAGAAGATACTGGAAGGAATCAGGCAAGACCCCCAACCTCAGGATGCGTACTCTACCAGGGTGGATTTAAGACTTGTATAAATTTTCATAGTACCAGGAAAGCCCTGAGAGGTGGCTAGGGAACAGGTACAGATAAAGTTCTATGAGCGTTGAAGAATGAAGCCATCACTTCTAGATGAAACTATGATGAATCTCTGGCTTTCTCAGAAAGCAATCAGGGCTCCAGGAGGTAATGAAAAAGTAGTGCTTCATAGTTTTCCATCTTCAACACAAGCTGCAAACAATTAACACTGGAAATTCTGCCCACTGACCTGGTCTACTACGCTCTCACCCAAGACACTCCAGAGCTGTGTGGCCTTGAAAGCAAATTTCATATTCCATAGCTTCTGCAATCCTTCTGAAAAGCCTTTGACCAGTAACATGTAATAGTGTGGATTAGCAAACTATAAATAGGGATTAAATGCATGGCTAAAACTCCATAATTCATTCTGAAGTTTTATTGGAAGTAAATCTGAGACATTTGCTCTGTGTCCTCCTTGCAACTCAGTCAGCCTTTGTTTTGCTCCCATTGTGTGCAGAGAGACTTAAGGAATTTCAACAAAAATAACACAAGGTCAAACCCTAAAGGGACTTGAAATCACAGTGATGATCTGCTATTTTATCAGCTTGATCTAATGCAAAGAAAATCAGGCTGAGAGTCAAACAGCAATAAGCTACATTCCTACTTTGCAGCCTACTAGTTCTGTTTATTAACAACAGAAAGAGAATTCTTGATTCTAGGAAAACTGACTTTTAATCTGTAAGATGTTCAAATCATAAGGCTGTGGTAAAGATTATGTAGTTTAGCATTAGAGAAACATTTTGTCTGATATCTATATGAGAAGATATATATCTAATGAATTTATTGAATATGTCACAAAATGAGATTATCCTGACAACATTATAAAAATACAGTCAAAGAAAGAGATTGTCTTGGGTTTTGAGGGACTGGAAATGCTTCATGAGGAAGGTGTCATTTGCAAACAACCTCAGAAAATAACTAAGGCTTTGTACACTGTCTCCCTGGGCTGGGGGAGAATATAAACAGGATGTGCTGAGATATAGCACTGGATGTTTAGAAGACTACATTTTTGTATGCAAAAAATATTTGACTGATTCACTTCAATAAATCTGTTATTTATCACATGTAGACCTTGGATACTGTGTGGTGGTGCATGCCAGTAATCCAAGAACTTGTGAAGCTGAGGCAGAAGTATCATTGCAAGTTGGAGACCAGCCTGGGCTATATAGTAAGTTTGAGGTCAGCCTGAATTGTATAGTGAGACCCTGTCTCAAAAAAGACAAAAAAAAAAAAAAAAAAAAAAAAAAAAAAAAAAAAAAAAAAAAAAAAAGAATAAGAAAGAAAGAAAAGAAAATCCTTTGTTGTCTAGGCAAAGAACACTAGACCAATCAAAGAAGGATGTTTGTCCCAGAATGCTGAAATAAAAGAGAGATTCTGAAAGACAGTGTTGAAGAAGCCACTGGACCAGCAGCCACAGCAGCCAGCAGGGTGCAGCAGGCCCATTCTACCTCCGCAAGCCTACTGGGAAGGAGTCATGGGACAGGCAGTCAGTGAGGCCCAGAGGTCCACTTGGACGTTGTTCAGCTGGAAGGAGCCAAACACACTAACCAGGCCCAAGCCAGCTTCAGGCAGTGAAGTTTAAGTCTGGTAGACCCAGTGCACTGAGGTGTACGGCTGGACCCAGCTGACCCAGACCAAGGCCCAAACCCACAAGAGTATATTTACAGCTCAGAGCTTACAGCAGATAACTGGGGTGAACTGGTCTCAGCAGAAGACTCCAGGTACATGAAGAGTTCCCACACAGAAGAGTTCCCACACAGAACTCTAGGAAGTTAATTTAAAAATAAATTCCCAATTTAAGATCAGCTTTGTTATACAGCTATAATGTTTGCTCCTATGGTCTAAATCCATTGGTTACAAAAGTTTGTCAATTTCTAAATCTTACTAACTGTTATTAGTATTGCTCATTATACTACTGAAAACATGGAACCATATCTGCCTTGACTACATGCTCTGCCCTGAGTAATAATATCGGGAGGTGCTTGGGTAATAACCTCACCAAAGCCCTACACTAAAGGACAGAGAACAGTGCCAAATGGAAACCAATATCTCACTGTCCATTGGTAGAGAAGGTGAAGTCTTGGAACACACACAGAACAAGAATGTCTAACACAGGAGAGATACCTAAATACAGACTCTTTGCAGAGAGGCTCTGACTATAGTGATACAGCTACCTACTGTCAAACTTTCACAAAAAGGTATCACACAAATCAATATAAATAGTTTTCTCTGAGATAGAAAAAGACAAAAAGAAGGAATGAAATTGCAATCTCAGATCCCAATCCCACCCAGAAAAATACCCAGGAGACATCAGCATAGAAGAAATTAGAAGTCACTCTTGAAATCTCTGAAATAATAGCAACTCAAAGAAACAACTGTAGGAGGATAGAGGAAATCAAATCAGAAATAATCTCACAGGTAAAAAAAGAAATGTTAACTATAATGAAAGAATTATTAAGCATTTCTAAAGAGATGGAAACCTTGAATTAGCTTTATAAGAAAGAAATAGAATACATGAAGCATATCAAAGAGATATACAAAAAATTAAAAACTCCATTAAAGGTTGGCAAAACCATTTGAATGAAAGTGAAGATAGACTTTCAGACCTTGAAGACACCATTGCAATTAGTGAAAAGGTAAGGAAAGATCTCTTAAATTCAACTAGGATACAAAATAACAATTCAACAGCTGCAATATGATACAAAGTTGAACAACATAAGACTAATATACATCAATAGGAAAGAAGGAGGCAACACAAATGACATTAAGAAAATGTGGACAGAAGTAATAGCAGAAAACTTCCCAACTATAGGGAAACAATCTGAAATTCAGGCAACTGAGGCAAAACTCCAAATAATGTCAGCCCAGTTAAAACTACACCCAGACATATATAATCAAGATCCCAAAAACCAAACACAAGAAAAACATACTAAAAGCTGCAAGAGAAAAGAAACAGATCACATTTAAAGGAAAAAATAGCAGCAGCAGATTTCTCCTAACAAACCATCAAGTCAAGAAGAGCATGGAGTGAAGTATTTCAAGTCTTACAAGAACACAAATTCCAACCCGGACTGATATAACCTGCAAAACTCTCTTTTAAGTTTAATGGAGAAGTGAAATACTTCCATGACAAACAATTAAAGAAATTCATGATGACCAAAGCAACACTAGACAGAGTACTAAAAGATATCCTAGAAAGGAATCATAATGCCCTCAATTTCAAGAACAACAGAAATAACCCATCAAATACAGCAAACAATTAAATACAGGAGAAAATTAGGAAACCAAGATCAGGAAAATAACATGACAAACATAAATCAATACCTCTCATTTATAACCACCAATGTAAATAGACTCAATTCGCCAATTAAATAGCCTGAAAAAAATGGATTAGGAAACAAAATCCAACAATATGCTGTATACAAGAAACATATTTAACCTATAAGGAAATTCATAGGCTGAAAGTCAAAGGATAACAAAAGGAATACTACATGCGCCAAGACCTCAGAAAAAAGCAGGGGAGGCTTTTCTGTTTGTAGACAATCTGTGAACTTCAAAACAAGAATGATCAAACAAGATGAAAGAAGTTCATCATATACTGCTTAGGGGAAAAATTCAAGAGGAAGAACTAATAGTCATAAATATGTATGCAACAAATATGGGAGCACACAACTATTTAAGACAAAATTTAAAGAACATGAAAATCTAGTAACCAATATCACAGTCTTAACAGGGGACTTCAATACCCCTTATCTCATTAAGCAGGCAAAAAATTAGCAAAGAAGTAGCAGAATTAAACCAAACCTTTGAACAAATGGAATTAGTGCACATATGCAGAGTTGCAGAGTGGTCAACCCAGCAACTTCTAAATACACATTATTTTCAGCTGCACATGGGACATTTTTTTTAAATAGACCATATACTACTCCATAGGTCATGTTTAAGTATATGCAAGAAAAAAGAAATCATTCCATGCATATTATCTGACCACAGAGCAATGAAACTATAAAATAATGACAAAATAAACCACAAAATCCCATAAACATGAAAATTAATATTACCCCCCTCAGTAACCAATGGGTTACAGATGAAATTAAACATATCTACAATTGAATGAAAATTCAAACACAACTTACAAGAATTTGTGCAATGAAATGAAAGCAGTTCTCAGAGGGAAATTTGTAGTGGTGAACTCACACATTAGGAAAAGAGTTAGACAAAGGAAGGGGTACAGAAAGGAAGAATCATGATGTGTGTGTATGGACAGTACAGTTGGGATAGATAACACTGTGCTTCTACATAATTCTATGAGAGGCAAGATTTGCACTAATGGTGGTTGGACAGGCTATTATGTCAGCTTCTAGTACTATGGACCACCACTAGGAAAATAACAAGGTAGAAAGTATTAATTATTGAATCTTTGATGTAATTCAGGTATAAAAAATAAGATACGCAAACAGCTACAGTCTCTTAATTTACTGATAAGAGACATACGGTATAATAATGTCGGTAAGTATAATATCATGCATGCACCTTCTATGATACCAAAACTTTATGAAAACAGTTTGCAATGTATTAATTTATCAAATCCATCTTGTCAAGGTATCTTAAAACTGTCTCATTGATATTTGTACTCCAATAAAACAAAAATAAAAAAAAGAAGAGGCCTTAAGACCTGAGACAACAAGTTAAAGTATAGTAGAATCAAGAGATTTTTTTTTTCAGAATTAAAGGCTACAGGGTCAGAATACTCAAGAAAAGCACAAAAATGGGCCACAAAGAAATGAAAAACAAAATTAAACATCTGTGAAGCCCATAGGGAATAAAGTCAGGGGATGATTCAAGACTATTTCTAACTCTGGAAAGGTTAGAAACTAGCTAGTAAGTGGTAACACAGAAGAGCAGCCAACTACCAATGTGTTACCACCATCTACTCTTTCCTGTTGCAGGCTTCAAGCCTGAAGTGGACCCAAGCTGGGGAGGAAAGGTATTTATAACACTGGATAAAATTGGCAATTCTGACTAGTATGTTGGACTGGACATTTTAATTACTGAACAGAGTTTATTTTTGTGACTGAAAGTGACTTCAGGAATCTCTGCAATCTGAATGAGAAAAATATAATTTTTGTTACATAGAGAAGAACTTAACTTTTTCTGATCACATTTTAAAGGAAAGATTTGGAGAAAGACAGAATTTCATTTAACTTGTGGAGCCGGTCATACTTCATCAATATGACAATTATAAATACTTCAGAGGAAAATGAAGAAAATTTGCCTTTATTTGCTTCCACAAAAATTTTGGCCATTGGTAAGTACCATACATTAAGAAAACATCCATTTATAGAAAGGGATGAGAAAGATCATACTATTGTTTTCCAAACTGAATAACTTGTGAAGAAGATTAAACTGGCCCAGTAGTCTAACAGAGCAAATCGGCCAGAGCTTCATAGTATCACAACATGAATTTAATACAAGGAAGATATCTTTGGAACCACCCCTCTCCTCAAACATGGTGCCTTTGGAGGTTCTGAACTTTGGATCTTTAGAGGCATTCAGGATGTGATAAGATTGTTTGTAAACAGGATCTGAACCCTGGAAGAGGGGTTGGAGTTGATGACCCTTTAGGTCCTTTCCAACTTTCAGCCTATTAAGGTCGCAAGGCTCCATCCATCATCTCTGTGGCCAACCGTGCGTACACAGTTTAGGATCTGATCTGCTGAATTTCAACCATTCTGAGTTAAATACAAAAGTACATGTGCTGTCTTATGTAACAAGCATGTACTCTATCTGACCATTTTCTATTTGAATTTCAGAGGAAATAAGCCAACTGGAAAGGAATTCCTGCAAGGTTTTAAAAATATGTAACATATAACCTTAACCCCTTTGAATAATAATAAATCAGACATATTTGAATTGTGATTTAAAAAAAAAAAAAAAGGAAAAGAGTGAAAACAAATAAACATTGTAAGGTTGAACATCAAGCTTCCAGAAAAAGAAGAGCAAACCAAGCTGAAAGCCCAAAGACAGGAGGAAATGATAAAGATTAGAGCATAAATTAATGCAATTTAGGCAAAGAAAACAACACAGAGAATTAATGAATCCAAAAACTGGCTCTTTGAAAGAGTAAATAAAATTGATAAACCCCTAGCCAACCCCTTTAAAAAAGAGGAAAGAAAAAACTCAAATTCAAACAATAAGGAATGAAAACGGAAAAGTTTCTACAGATCCTGCGGAAACTCAGAAGATTATCAGTAGTTACTTTGAAAATCTTTACTCTCACAGGATCGAGGACACAGAAGAAATGGAGATTCTAGATAGGTACAAAATGCCAAAACTGAATAAAAAAGATATAGAAACTCTGAATAACCCTATATCAGCCAATGCAATTGAAAATGTAATTAAAAAAAAAAAAAAAAAAAAAAGAAAATCCCAAGTCCTGATGGATTCACAGCTAAATTCTACAAGAAGTTTAAAGAAGGTATAATCCCAATGCTCCTCAAACTCTTCAATGGAACTGAAAAGGAGGCAATATTCCCAAAATCATCCCTGGAGGCAAATATTACACTGATACTAAAACTGGAGAAAGATCCAACCAAAAAAGAGTTATAGGCTAATCTCCCTCATGAACATAGATACAAAAATCCTCAATAAAATACTAGCAAATAGAATGTAGCAAATCACCAAGAAGATTGTACACCACAATCAGGTAGGATTCATCTCCGGGATGTAAGGATGGTTCAACATGTGCAAATCTATAAATGTAATACAATATCTCTGATTATTTTAAAAGTTTATAATACAAACAAAAAAAAACTTCCTTTCTTTTTTTTATGTATTTAGTATAGGGCCTATAGGCCACAGATCAGACTCAGTGATCCTCCTGTTTTCAGCCTCCCAAGCACTGGAATAATAGGTGTGCACCACCATGCCCAGTTTAAAATCTACTTTTCCAATTAAAAGTTCACAAAAGAAAAAGAAGGAAGAATAATAGGAAGTTATGAACAAAAAAGAAAAGTATGATATAATATTAGTCCTACCAAATATTCAAATACAAAATAGAACTGCAAGAATTAAATAAAAAACATATTATATGAATATGCAGATAAAACAGACTAGAAGGCTCTAAAAAGACGTAAGTGCTTATTGAAATTTAAAAACACTGAGGATATTTCACATAAATTGGAAAAGAGTAGACAGTTAATAAATACTCTTAGGACAACAAAATATACATCAAAGAAAAAGGTTACCTTGTGTACCAACCTCAATTTCCATAATACAACCCAAAATAGATCAAATATTTAACATGTAAAAGTGAAACTCCAAAACTATTAGAAGAAATACTGGAGAGATATTTTAATTTTATTTTATTATTTTCAAATACAGAAATAATTTTCAAATATTATTACTTTAATCTCAGAACCCACACAGAAATAATTAATAAGTTTACCTACATAAGAACTTTTAAACCTAAGAAATAATAAAGTAAAAAGAAAATGCTAAAAATCTTTGACACCTTACTACAAAAGGATAATCCTCTAAATATATGAAAAACATCTACAAGTAAATAAACAAAATGTTAACAACAGAATAGAAAAATGGGCAAAAGACATGAGTAATTTACTTGACAGAAAACAAAGATCAATATAAAGGCATGAAAAATTAGTTACCTTATCACCTGTAAGAGAAACAAAAATCTAATTAAAACTAGATATCATTTTTTCACCTAACAGACTGGAAATCATCTCAAATGTTTGAAAAAACACATTGCTACAAATGATGCAACAACGGCTTGTTTCTGGTGAGACTCTGTTATGGTTTGTGTCTACGTGTCCCCCTAATGCCCCATACAACCATAATTTTTTCAGAGGTTGCTAAATCTAGCGTGTGATTGATTTGTAGGGTAGTGCTGGGATTAAAGGTCCTGAGATTAAGTCTAGATGATTGCTGGATCAGTCCACTGATTGGATTGGCACTACCTAATCCTGGTAGTCTCTACACAATAGAAAGAACAGACAGAAAGAGGCTTCTCTCTCCTCTCTTTTTGCTTTTGCTGTCTTCTGCCACCATGAACTGTTGCCTTCCACCATGCGCCACCTTGCCTTGGAACCAGCCAATTGTGGGCTGAAACCATGGCTAACTAAGCCTCTCCCCATTCAACTTTGGGTGTCAGGTATTTTGCCTCAGCACGGTAAAAGTAAGTGAAACAGATTGTAAATTGCCATGACTACTAAAAAGAGCAGTTTGGCAATATGTATAAAGTGTTTGAATTTTTGTTTTGTGCAAGGTCTACAGAGTCTCACTACACAGATTGGACTTGTAGTGATCCTTCCAGTTTTTCAGCCTCCCAAACACTAGGATCGAACCCCCAGCCCCTGCATTTGCCTAAACAGGTGCTTTAATCTGTTGATCTGGCTGTCAATATGTATAAAGTGTATACCTATTGATACAGTCAGTTTTCTGAGATACTGATCCTGCAGACATTATAAATAAATGCATATGTTCAGTTCAGTTCACTACAAAGGATCTCCTTTGTGACCAAGAGGGCCCTGCTCATCATAAACAAAATACATAAGAATGAAGGCACTGTTGTCAGGTAGGATCTGACACTCAGCAGGACCTAGTGCAAATTACAATCCTAAATATTACTCCCAAGCATAACTGCTCAGGGCCCAGGACAAGATTTCTCCATGTTTGTTGTCCTACATCTCCAAAGTGAAGCAATTGTTCAAATACTGTGGACCTGTGTAGCCCATGCCACTGCAAGTCAGAAATGACCACTGCTTCAAGAAATTTTATCTAAGAACAAAGACAAAGGAATGAACTTGTCAAATCTTGCTCCTAGAGGAAAGGATGCAACAGATTCTTTTATCTTTATCTTTTTCTTTTCTTTTGGTACAGGGTCACGCTATAGTTTGGACTCCTAGTGATCCTTCTGTCTCAGCCTCCCTAGTGCTGGGATTACAGGCATGCACCACAACACCAGGTATCAGGGCCAACACTGCATATGCACCAGGGATCGAACTCAGGACCCCATATTAGCAGCAGGCACTTATGGTGCCAAGCTATCTCCCCAGCCAGATGTAACAGATTCTTGCACTCTGTTTATTCTTTACAATAAAGTTAATCAGACTTTTCTTTCTTGCTTTTTGGTTTTTGCAGTTTTTTAACTTCAGTGTTCAAATTAAGATGGCATCCCCAGCCACTGCAGCTTTACAGTTGGGAAATGGTCTTATAAAAAAAAAAAAAGAAGAAGAAGAAGAATTAATTCCGTGTTATGTCAAATTGTAGCATGTATACTTTAACGTTTCCATCCCTGAGACATAATGCCCAAGACCCAAAGCTTAAAGAAGGAGATGTTTATTTGGCTCGCAGTTTCAGGGGAGTCAGTACATGGTTGGCTGGCTCCATGGCAACCCATCATGCTGCAAGAGTATGGCAAAGTGGAGGTGCTTAATTATTGTGCTCAAGAAGTTGAGTAGTGAAACAGCACCAGAGGGTAAGGGGTACAGGACAAGATACAGACCCCCAAGACAGGCCTCCATGACCCACCAAGACATGCCTAGCAATGTGCCATAATTTAATGACTTGCGGGTCTCCCAAAAGAATCAACTTGATGCTCTACCTTACCCATCATATAACATTGGTGCTTCCCCTACAGTTTGGTCTCCAAGGTGGACCTTGAACACCAGAATTGAAGAGTTTTATGTTTATATTTAAATTCAACATTTTTTTCTTATCTCTTTTTTCATTTATTACCCTTAAAAAAAAACACTTAAGATACAATTACTGGCCAAAATTGGTATGTCATGAAAAGCAGTACATATTTAGAAGACCAGAATGACAGGCATTACAAGCATGACCCCACTATTACAAATTGCTATCTTCGGTGCATATGCTCAGTTCACAGGTATCAGCATATATACTTAGGCTTAGAATCCCACCAAGTAACTGCTATGTAGTGTCTGCCTAAAGAGAGTCATGTGGAGAGAAAACACTCTCTCAGGCTTTCACAGAGAGCATATTGGTCAAGCAATGGCCGTGACTCATCCACAAGGCAGATATTGGCAAAGGATCTACAAAATGTGGTACAGGGTTTCCTGAGGGGACTTGACTGACCTTGTCAGATACAATAGTTACATTTCTTGTTATGTAGGTCTTGCTTTATCTCAGTCTTAACCATCCACCAGAAAAGTGTAGAAACGAGGTATAAAAAGTGAAGCCATGTTACTATGCTGAGCCATGAAAGGCTAAGTCATCAGATTCAGACATTTCCAGTCCTGTAGCTAACTCACTACTACTGGATTATAGTGAAATATTTTGCTGAATTCACACAATATTTGGATAGCAATGGAATACCCATCTCTGACAAAACTAATGAAAAAAAGGTAATATAAATGAAGGACTATTTTGTATCTACATATACAAAATAGGATAGATATATAGCTACTTTCTGTTAATTCAATAAGAAAGATTTGTACTAATAGTGTTTGGACAGGATATCATGTCTGCATCTTGTGCTATAGAATGACTACTACAAAGACAAAAATATGCAATGTATTAAGTATTGTAACTCTCCTACCAACCTGTTTTGAAACTGTCTCATTGCAGTTTTTCTCAGTAAAATTAATAAAAATAAATAAATTCAATTTCATTCAAATTAAATTATTTCTTCATTAAGTTATTATTTACTCATATTCTAATTACAATAATAAGTGAATGATATGAGTTAGATCAGTGGAATCTCCCCAATGTCACATGCTCTCAGAAGTGGGACTTTGAGAAGGTGATTGGACGTTGAGTTCACAGCTGAACGTGCCATGGGAAGGTAGGGCCTGACTGGAAAAAGCAGGTCCCTAGGTGTGTGACCCAGAAAGGAACATTTACTGACCCTACTCCTTGTATAGCAATATTCGGTTGCTAACATTTTTTTTTTTTTTTTTTTTTTTTTGCAGAATCGGGGATTGAACTCAGGCCCTTGCACTTGCCAGGGAAGCGCTTATTCCACTGAGCCATCTCCCCAGCCTCACTAACATTGTTGAAAGAATACATTGTTATGTATTTGTGCACTGCTGAGAGTATGTAATCCCTAGAATCATACATATGAAACTGGTAGCCGCAATTGACTTGGTGAAATGAGATCTCATAGAAATCAGACTCAGTGCTCCAGGACCAGTACCTCAAGCACAGTAGATGCAATAAATACATGTTCAAATGACTCAATCAGTGTGTTGATCAAAAGGAAAGAATTAACTGGTGAGCATTTCACTAATTAGCCCTTTGTTATATGTTGAATTTGAACTGTGTGCATGTTTACCCTATTTGTAGGGGATGGAAAATCTGAAGATTGATACATTGTAACCTTTCAAATAATTTTGATAGTGTCATATTAGAACCAAATACCATCATATTTTGCAATTCAGTGCCCTGAAATTGGAAATTTTAATAGATTCTTATACACTCTAATGTAGCACTTCTTCCTATATATCTGGTTCTTTATACTTAATCCATTCTAACATACACAATGCAGTTCATATAAGGTAAGCAGAAAAAAAAATGTCATTATCTCTAGTTTACGGATTTAAAAGCTGCTGAAATTGATGCAACTGGTGCTGTTTTGTTCAGATTCCATAACCCAGACAGCTGTTATAAAAACATGTTCATAGTCAATTGTTTGCACAGCTCTGGAAAGACAGCTTTATGCTGTGAAAAAAAACAGCAAATTCATTTCTTCACTCAATAGTCACCATCCATTAATGTCACAGCATCCATGAAAGCTAAGTTTGGGGCCAGTTCTAAATTTCCACTTTGTGGAGAGGAAGAGGAAGTATACAGTTGTTTATTTTGTAGTCTCCTGTGCTTAGTAATAAACTGTGTTACATAATTGTAGTAAAATCCAGTTGGCTTGGCTGAAAATTTGCCTCTTAGATCATGAAACTTTCCCCAAAAAGCAATCCTCTTTTCTTTCACTTTCTTTCTTATTAATTCATGTGCCTATACTTTTTATTTAAAACATTGCTTTTCAAAGATTATATTATCGCATTTTTCTTAATTTTATTATCTCTTCAACTCTCATTCTCTATGTATAGTGCTTTTGTATCCTTTTGTTTTCAAATCCCTTTCATGTATTCCCCCTTTTGTTTTACTTCCATGAGAGCTTTTGTTGTCATCTCAGTCCTTATGTGGAGGCCTGGAAGGAAATGAAAGAGGGCAGTGTCACCACCACACTGCAGTAGAAGTGGCAGACAGGTGAAAAGAGGCAGACATTTCAAAAGAAAAAGACCAGACTACAGCTGAATTTTTTGTGTGTTTGTTTCCAAGGTAAAATACTCTAGAATATCAGAAATAATGACATGTACACAGGCACCTATCTAAATATATGACTACCAAACATAGAATTACTAAGAAGGGAAGCACCCTCGTCCAATTTGCTTTGAAGGCATGAGTGAGCATACTGCCCTGTAGGAGGCCAAACTTGAGCAATTAACTCTATCTCTAGCTGGAAACCAACTTCCTCATAAGTGCAATTTAGAATTCTGCTTGAAGTCTGTTAATATGGATTTACATAAAGCAAGCCCAATTCCTTTAAGATATCTGTCGAATGAATTAGTAAAGCCACTCCACAGTATGATTCTCAGAAGAAAGATCAACAAGCAACATTAAAAATTTGGGCAAATACCTGTTCCTCTCTGTTTAGCAGGTCTTTTTTGTGTGTGCTTGAGATCTAGCTGTGTGTTCAAGCTCTTTGCTGGTTTGTCTTGCATCTGTCTGTCTTCTTATGAGAGTGGTGAGATTCTTTATTCCATGATTCTACACTAGGTGCTCCATAACCTGGAGCAGCCACTGCTCGCAAATGAAAAATTAAACTAAATGTAGGCCAGGCATAGTGGCACATACCTGTAATCCTAGCACTTGGTGACCTGAGGCAATAGGTTTGCTGTGAGTCTGGGGCCAGCCTAAGCTATTTAGTGAGTTCAAGGCTAGCCTGTGTTGAACTTATAATGAAAGAAACTCCATCTCAAAAAGACAAAAAAAAATGTATGTTTTTCAAACTTTTTGTGGCCTTTGTAATAAACCAAACTGAATCTGAACATTCATCTCACAAAAGCCATGAAGAGAAATGAAATGAGTGTGTGTGTGTGTGTTTGTGTGTGTGTGTTCAGATTCATGTGTATGTGTGCATGAGTGTGTATGTGTGTATTTGTATACATGCAATGAGAATATAAACTGGAGAAAAATCAGTAAATCAGTTTTCACCTACCTGACACTACAATCTAGTTATTTGCAAGTATCTGTGAGTATATTTTTCATTTAAAAAAATGAAAATCAGGACATTAAGCACACGGACTAGATGTCAATGAATCTCTTTTTTACCTTAAACATTTTTATCCGTCCACTCCTTTGGTTCCCGAATCTGCCATCTTTCACCTTCACTTTCCCTTTCCTACCTGGTATTTCCTAAATATTCCATTCTGTTCAGTTAAAATTAGCCAAATGTCATTACCAATAAAGTCATTTACCAATACTCTCCTCTCCAGTCCAGATGAATTCTGGTGTTACTTTTAAATACCTTATTCCTACTCTTGATTCTTCAGCTTCCCCTCTACTTCCCTTTCTCTCCACTGCCTCATCATGATGCCTGGTTCTAGGTTCGGCCCATAACCAGGTCCTACCTCAAGCAGCCACTTCATCCTGATGACCGTCACTCATATTCCATTGCTGAGCCTTTGGCTTTGGTCCTCCTTTCAGAATCTCTCTGAAAAAGCCAGCTGTAGGCATATTGGTAAAGTAGGTTGGTTGTATGAGGCTGCCATGCACACCTGGAAGTTTCACTGACTTTGCCACCCTCCTCTGGGCTTCCCAATTTGTCCCTGTGACACTCACCCCATCCTACAGAAAGTCTATTCAGTGTGTCTTTTCCCTGTGCATCATTTCTAGGAGAAATCTGGTAAGGAAATTCCAACAGAATGCTACTCATAGACAATAAAAATTGAATATTTCATTCTTCATGGTGTGAGCTCCAGGATTCATGTTTCTGTAGTCTATTGTTAATATAGGTGTATGAGGCAGCACCAAAAAAGTAATGCACTATAACTGACCTGATGTGCTTGTGAACAGAGTTGCTTCTCTTAAATACTAGCATTTGATAGAATTTGATGGCATTTATTTCTCTTTTTTTAAAGGCATTTTTTAAAAAGAAAGAAAACTAATATTTCCCAAGTTTTTGCAATGTAACAGGCACAAGGTTGATTTTACATTTTAACCAATGAAAAACTGAGATACACGGCCAAGTTGAAAAAAAAATTGTACGTGCATTAGATGTAGTGATGAGATTTGAGCCACTTGGTCATGACCCAATAACAAAGCCCAAAGCTCTGTCCTCTACACCTTCCCATCAGTTGGGTCAGAGCTACAAACTTTCTTTTGGTGAGTGGTTCTGACTATTCAGCACACACTAAGTGAGCATTCTGTTATGGGTCAAGGCAAAGGAGTGGAAGTGAGAGTTGTCTTGGAGTAACGGTGAACTGCTGACAAAACATGGTTTCTGATCCAGGGTATGGTCCAAGAAAGTTCTGATGAGACACTCTTTTTAAGACTTTGTAGTTCATACTGTGGATCTTAGACCTGGATCCAATGATAGTACTGAAGCTTTTGTTCTAGAATAAGGACACAGGTATTGAGAGGGGCAAATCTGAAGGAAATGCAAGCTGTTAGAAGGCAGCAGTTGATAGCAGGCTTTAATGAGGCAATGGACACTGTGGAAAGCTGTATTTCCAAGACAATGATGACAAAGTAATGTTGGTGATCATTTGCATATGAAAAGTAGAGCAAAGAAAGTAATCAAAGACATATATTTTTCTTTTTTGTTGTTCCCAAGTTCAATATTCATTTTTAATTCAAAACTATTGAATTAAACTGGGGTGCATTAAAACAAACTTCCAAACTGAATTTACAAATGTTTGGGGCTGGAAAAATCAGGCCTAACTTGAACACTGCTGCATTTGGCAAAGATAATTTGACCAGAAAAATATATTATATCCCACACGGATAAAATATAGCCCTAAGAAAAAGTAGGATTCTCACCCTTCTTTAGAAAACTGTCTTTTCCTAACTCAAGACATATTCTTAACAGAAACAGTCTTTGTGATTCTTGGTTATGCTTACTGCAATTTGATTTTTAAAAACCATTGGAAAAACAGATATTTCCACCATAAATATTCCCCACTGAAATCTTTGGTAGGAATAATTTGATCAATGGTGCTGGGTTGAATTGTATTATAATTGGTTTCTTCAAATCATGTCTATTACTCACTTTAAAAAATAAAAAACAAATAACAAACTAATACATAGGTAATCTGCTTTGCAAAACAATCCTAATGGCAAGATGGGGTTAGCAAGTGTTTATGAAGAGAGAACAGGGAGTGATGAGCTCTCAAGTTTTGGTGTTTATTAAAGAGTTTATTGGAATCTCATAGAGCAGAAATAAATGATCTAATAAAACAAATAAGATTAAGAAGTTCAGCAAGCAAAATTATAATAAAACTCTAGAAGAGTAGAAGCAAACCACTTTTATTTCCTTGATTCCCACAAAAAAATCATATTAGTATTTCTAAATCTTATAAGAAGTTGGAATTGGGAACCTGTTTAAGTATGAGCATCACTATTTGAGTCATGATTCATGTTATCCATCAATTCATTTATTGGACTAGTTAGCCTATGATAGAGAACTTCTGAAGGGAAAATAATTTTCCCTGGCATGAAATAGAGAGAAAACAATGAAAATTGATCAGCAAAGAAATCGTGAGTGCTGGCACTGTTTTTGCTGGAAAATAAAAACAAAGTAAACAAATTTGTGTTCAAGAGAAGTAAAATTGAAAAGGAAATCAACTTCCTGAAGAAAGAAATAACTACTGAAGGAAGTAAACTAGGAGATTCTACCATTGGCCTCCTTCTTTCCAGATCTTTCTAGAAGAAACAAAAGTATGAAGAGCAGAGACAGGGTAGAGCTATAAAGCTTCAGGACTTACATCCTACATGGCCCAGGAGCACCCAAATGATGAGTGTGTGCAGTGCAACGTCCATCTCATGGACAGTGACCTGCAAAAGCGAGATAGACAGGAGCAAGGGACATCTGAGCAGCAGAGGAGTGGATTTGTGTCCTCACAGAATGGACAGGTCAACTGCTCAACTGTGCACAGATGAAATGAAAGCTAAATAGTCTTTAAGTACTTTGACATAGTGAGAAGCTCCCAGAACCTAAGAAGTAGTAATATAGTGACTGATATTGAGCTTCCACCTCCGTAATGCAACAGAAACTTGATGCTAAAATTCACTTGAGATACAAGAAAATAAAGATAGTGTATTTCTTGTCGGTCTAAATAATGGATTGGGACCTACCTGCTATCTATAATAATTTTGTGGAAACACATCTATACCATGGATTTAAGGCCAATGTATTTTGAAATACAGAGAGTAAGCTATACTCCCAAAAGCCACTGTATTCAAACAATTAAAACATGCAGGTGAAACAGAGCTCAGAAAAATAAACCAGAATGCTTATAATCTCCTGACCAGATACAGTCAAGGAAAGCTCCTGAGATCCAAGAATACATTTAAAAAGGTAGCAGCACTGATAGTAACTTTTAAAATTCTTGCTTGTATCTGTGGATTTCTGAACCTCTTCCTGAGAGAAAGAGCTTTTAAGGGTTCTTAGCTCCTCCAAATTTTATATATGAAGACTTAACCCCAAAAGGATGGTATTAGAAGGTGAAATCTTGGGGAGTTCATTAGTTTTATAAGAAGTCATAAAAATGCAGCCTTGTAATGGGGTTGTGTTCTCCACTCATAAAGATACATGAAAGCAACCATTTAACAAGAAGTAGTCAAAATGTATGGTCAAAGCTTAATTTTTAAAAACTTTTATTATGGTAAGAAACATTTCCATTAATCTCCCTCATAATACTTCCCCTCCATTTAAACACACTTATCCCACTTTCTGAAGCAGCTTTGGGAGTTTTCTTTCATGAGCATCTTTACAAACTGTGCCATATAAGAGAAACATGGGTTCGTAAAAATACTATCACATGTCCTCATCCATCTGACTCACAAGCCTGCCAGCATGGGAATCTTGGATCATCCCCAAGATCAAAATGCCCATGTAGAGTAAATGTTTTTAATCAATTCAAGACATTGCAGCATCCACAACAATGTAAATGACGACAATTGTGAAGGAAAACCAGCAGAACTTCAGAAAGTGGCAAGAATGAGGGGATGAGTTTATGTCAAGTAGAGCAATGTGTCTGAGATTGTCTCATATTCACATCTATTTCAATCACACCTCCCATAAACAAAAAGAGAGCTCTCACTCACAACCTGACCAAGCTGGCATCCTGACCTTAGTCTTCAGCCTCTGAAACAGTAAGAAACAAATGTTTATTTTGTTAAACGACTCAGTCTATGGCATTGTTGTAGACTTGAGTTTACTACAGAAAGTAAGTACGGTGGGGTTACAAAAAAATCAACCAGGAGAGACTCTGCGCCCTAGCGCCCAATATGCAGGCATGAAGCTTATGCTGATGTAGATCCAACCTTTTAAGAACTAAGGGGGACCCTGAGTGGCCCCTGAGATTCTGCAGAGCTGTTATCTGTGGGCCCAGCATGCACAGGTGCGGAGCTTTCCTGGTGCCATGTAAGAACTTTGGAGGACTCTGGTAAGCTCTAATGTTAGGCCCCACTGCACAGGCATGGAGCTTTGGCTGGTGCAGGTCCAGCCTTTTAAGAACTTAGGAATACCCTGAGCAGTCTGCAGGACTCTGGAGAGTTGTAATCTATAGGCACAATATATTCAGGCACAGAGCTTTTCTGGCACCTTGTCCATCCATTTAAGAATTTAAGATGACTCTGGGGAACCCATTGGATCCTGGTGAATCTGACCAACACCCATCAGATACATTGAAGCTTTGTTGAGTATCAGCCAGTCACCCCGACTAGTAAGGAGAGCCTTGGTGAGTTCTGCCATATTCCCCACGATAACAGAAACCTTGCTGACGCATGCCTCTTCATTTTCCCACCACTACAAATCTGATGATTAGTGGGAGCTTCAAAAATGCCAACACACAGGAGGAAAAGTCGTTCTCAATCCTCCAGCTCACACAGAACAAATCCAGGAGACAAAGACATATAAGAACTTGGAAATCACACAACTGAAATTTCTGAAATGATAACAACTGAAGAAAAGAAATAAGCCCACCAGCCTTCAGAAGAAATAAGACCAGAAATAATTTCTCAGTCAAAAAGAATTGACAACAATAGTGAAAGAATTGTTCAGCACAGCTAAAGAAGAAATAGATTAAAAAAAAAAAAAAGAGGAAAATAGAATAATGATGTGAACACTGAATGAACAATACAGGAAAAAATTAGAATGCATGAAACACGTTCAAACAGATATCTAGAAAATTAAGAATTCCATAGAAAGCTGACAAAACTGCTTGAATTGAACTGAAGATAGACTATCAGACTACTGCAAAGACAGCAGTACACTTAATGAGCAAGAAAAGAAAGATTTCTTAAAACTAACAAGGAACCAGGAAATGAAAATACAGTAGCCACAAGATGATAAAAGAAAAATAATATAAGGACAATAGGCACCAATGAAGCAACATGAGACAGCACTAATGACATAAAAAGACTATTTGTAGAAGTACTAGCAGAAAAATTTCCAAACATGAGAAAAGAAACTGAGATATAGTAATCAAGGCATATAGAACTCCAAGAAGCCATAGTATAAATAAATCTACACCTAAACACATAATAATCAAGATCTCAGAAATTCAGCAAAATAATCAAATATTAAAAGCTGCTAGAGAGAAGAAATAGATCACCTATAATGGAAAGCCCACCAGAATCATGGCAGATTTCTCAACACAAAACATCACATCAAGAAGTATTTCAGGTCCTGAAAGCAAAGAACTTCCAACCCAGATTGATGTACCCTGAAAAACTGTATATCAAATTCAGCGTTGAGATAAGATCTTTCCATGACAAAGAACACAAGAAATTTAAGGCCAACTGTACAGAGTATTCACAGGTATTCCAGAAAGAGACAGAAGTGGCCACAGTTTCAAAAACAACAGAAAGGAATCACCAAAAGGAGCAATTAATTAAAAGGGGAGGATGAAATATGGATGCTAGAGCAGGAAAATAACATGACAAAGATAAGCCAATGTGTATCAGTTATAACCATCAATATAAATGGCCTTGATTAACCAATGAAAACAAATATACTAGCAGAGTAGATTAAGAAACAAGTTTCAATAATATGCTGCATACAATAAACACATTTAACTCAAAAGAAAATTCCCAGAAAAAAAGTCAAAGCGTGGAAAACAATTCTGCCACAGGAAATCAGAAAAAAAGCAGGGGTAGCTATTCTGGTTGCTGACAATATGAACTTCAAATCAAAAACCATCCAGCCTGACTCACCGTGCAGTGCATCCCAGCGCTCACTGGGTCTAGCTGTTTGCTGGGAGCTTGGAAGCCCCAGCCCAGCCCCTGAGACCGGCCAGAGACAGCGCGGCCGAATCCGCCATCCTGCTCCATCCCGCCAGCCCCCGCCCAGCCTCTGAGACCGGCCAGAGACAGCGCGGCCAACTTCGCCATCCTGCTC
>PVKA01016502.1:0-47799 GCA_004027165.1 Ctenomys sociabilis
AGGACTACAAGATAAACCCTGAGAAGACTTCAATGACCACATAGGAAATATAAAGTTCATGTGTTGATATATAAGTTTTGATCTACCTAGGTCTTAACCATCCAGCAGAAAAGTATAAAAGTATAAAAATGAAGTATACATCGTGAGCCCATAATATTAAGCTGAGCTGTAAATGGATATGGTCGACAATTTCTTTGAAATCATCATTTTCATATGAAAGGGCTTAATGTTTCCAGATAATGCTCAGAAGATAAAATAATGCAAGGCCTCTAAAAGTATAAAAACTTTGGGGAGTCTTTTCACTTTGAGTTGTTCATCAAAGCACTACAATGACAAACTATGGCTAGAGTTCTATATTGTGTGCATGTTAATTCTTTTGATCTTTACTATAATTTTTAATATTATTATCTTCTAAATCATGGGAAACTGAGGCATAATGAGGATTAATGATTGTCATATGATGGAGGATGGACTTAATACTTGGTATGTCTTTCTTTTTCCTAATAATGACATGGTTCTATGACTAAGAGATATCTTTCTCATCTACTTAAGAGTTGTTGACCTTCAAAAACATTAACTGATTTTTCCAGGAAGATAATGTTTTATAGAATTTCTAACACCCCAGAGCCATAGGTTTGTGGCCCTTGGCCTTGAAATTGTGCAATACCTAAAACTAGGCATTTAAATCAAAGGAGTGGAAGAAGCAACTACTTCTCATCTCTATTTCTTTGACAGAGAATATGTAGTACTTAGAAATCTCTTGATTGCCTTTATTAAAGAACGTATTTCAAAGCTGTGGCAAAAAAGGAAGAAAAGAGGGCAGACAAATGTACTGTGAACTTCCGATTTCTTCCAGCCAAGTCCCAGGAGATGCCATCAGAAGGAATGCACTTAGAGAGAAACAATGCTACAGGAAAGGCTGATGAGTAATTATCAAATTTCTTTTCACTCACTTACATTTTGCCTAAGGACAAATGCATATATGGCCTTTATGCGTAGCCAGTGCTCTATAAAATGAAATAGCATTGTTATTCTTAAATGCATCCCATTGCTTTTCTACTATGTATCCCTCTGAAGTACAATCTGAGATGTATTCATTTTTTTCCCATGAAAAACAATTTGCAGGATGATTTAGGAACTGAGGGGTAACATAAAACAATTTGGCTCAAAATGAGTGTGATTTTCTTATCTGAGCCTGCCAAATATTAGCTGAAGAAAAATCATTCAAATGTCTTTGTGGGTAGGTTTCTTTTATAAATTGCAATCTGTGCTCCATTCCATCATGAGGGATGCTGTGTGCCCTAATTGATGAGTATTTATAAAATATTTCCACATTGCAATGAAACAACTAAAAGCTGAGCTAGATTAATGCTGAGTGTAGTTTCTGATTTCTTTATTCTTATTCTACTTCATGACTGAATGGGAGTGTGAAGATATGGAAATGTAGGTGAGCCAGCTTTCACTGATTGATTCAATGGCATTCATTTCCTGAGCACTCCCAGTGTTGCTAGATGATAGATGACTCAACCAACTCTGTCCTCTAGGAACTCATTGTATAGAATGAGTTCATTTTCAAAGATTTTCATGTTCTTTGAAAATAAAACAATATTTATTCTATTGAACCTGAATATTATGGGGTTTCCTAGGACTTGTTGCATTTTGCCATAAAAGCAACCAGCATGGTTATGGGAACTTAGTGATGTGGATTGTGATATAAACCTCATTGGGTTTACCCATGAGATTCAGAATTTAGAGGTTTTTTTAGTGTGTTATATTTACCCATAAGCGTCCTATTGCTTAGCATTATTTTATACACTTTATGAGAACAAATATCCTCTAGAAAAACATTGTCATTTAAACTAAAGAAGATAAAATGCTCAGCCCATTGCGATTGTAACCTTATGGGGTCTCGATCTTATTGACCCTCTTATTTTGGCCACAAGTTAGAAAGCCATTATTCTTGTCATCAGTCACCTTATGCCTCTGCTGATCCACAGATAAAGGCAAGCAGTAAGGATATCAGGGCAATAGTTTTCCAACATGAAGAGAACGTAGATTTGTGGATTTGATATATTTGGATTAAGGTTCTGATTCTACTAAATTTTTTGAAAAATAATTGTAACTTTCTTTAGCTTATTTTATAGTTTCATTCATCTTTAAAAGTGAGCTAGTAACTGTTGCAGGATTAATTGTGTCCCCTCAAATTTATGCATTGTTATCCCTCAATATCTCTGTAGACTGGTTCTAGGAACCCCTACAAATATAATATCTGAAGATGCTCCAGTAACTTACATGAAATGATGTAGTATTTGTAGGCAAACTATGAATATCATCATGTATAATTTGAAGCATACTAGATTATTTACAATACCTAGTGCAACACAAACACTGTTATAATGTACAGTCTAGTTAATGATGCCTGGAAAATCATGCTGTAGATGTTTAGTACACATGTAATTAATTTGTTATGAGTATGTTTGATATGCTATTGGTTAAATCCATGGATACAGATCACCATGGGTACTTAGGGCTAACCTTAGTTTTAAAAAAGTACCTATTTGAGGGAAAAGCTCTGAAGAGCTTTTACCCAGCTTTGATGAGTTGTCCAGCACCAGTTGATGTCATTTGACTCAGATTATATCAAAGATCTGGATAAGAGGTCTAGGGCAATTTAACAAGGCCAAAAAATACAGAAACTATTGAGGTACTTAGAGTAATCCAGTATGACTGGTATCCTGCTAAGAAGAGGAATGGGTAGTGAAGCCCAGGCAGTGACAAAGGGAGAAAATGGTTGCCCACAGGTCAGAAGCAAGCAATCCAGCTTATACTCTTATCTTTGACTTCCAGCCCACAGAACTATACATTTCTGCTATTTTCACCTCCCAGGCAGGTTGTGATGCATTCATACCGAGCTCTAGCAAAATAGCAAATCAACAGTCTCTCAAGTGAAAGACATATAGAGTTCAAGCACTGAATGTGTCCCTTTCCCATGGCTGGGACTCTATACCTGCCACCAACAAATTGAAGTAGGGAAGGTTTATTTGGGCTCATGGCTTTACATGTTTAGTTCATAGGCAGCGGACTGCAGCACAGCAGGGCCTGGGTGAAAGGGCTACTTTGGAGGAAAGTTGCTCGCTTCATGTTGTCTGGAAGCAGAAGGGAAGCGGGGAGCCGTTCAGTGACCCGCCACACCCAGCCAGGCCACGCTCGCAGCAGCTGGACTGCTGAGCTCACAGTGCTGCAGAAGGTTCCCTGCTGAGCACTGTCCCAGGATTCTGCCACCTTGTGGAAACCACCCTTGGGAGTGCCTGAGGCCCTTGAAGAATGTCCTTGATCTAACCCTAACAAACACTGTATTGTGTAATACAATGTACTGTAAATATTATGCACATAGAACTGAAGAGCATTAGTACTAATATCGGCATTAGAATTAAGATTGCTAAGAGGCACTAGAAAGTTTGTGTAAGTGATAGTTGCCCCCCTAGGAAAAAAATAACGTTATGAAAATTCCTGGAATAAAAGAATTTGACTGTATTCCAGAAGGCCGTGTTTTTAGATCAATTTTCATGCCTAAGCCATTGCATAATTTACCTTTAATTATCTTCTATTTCCTCAGTGCAAATATAGTGAAACTGTATTAGTAAGAATAAGTGTTTTATGTTTTACACTATCACATGTTTCTGAAGTAATGTGTTTCTGAAAATGACATTAGTCCGGAGTAGGAAGGTCTTAGGTGTAATTGATAACATTTGTGATTACATCCAGAGACTACTTGTGATTCTGTTTTCCACTCTTAGAAGAATACATGTGTATGTAAGATACCATTGCAGTGAAATGTCTCAATATTTGTTATCAGATTTGGAAAAAGCATGATTATTTCTTCTTCATGATCCCTTAGAAGATCCATAAAATTTCCATCAAAAATTCTAATGACAGCCAAAGGATTTCTGTCCCCAGGATTACATAACTGAAAATTTAAGCCCTCCAAGAAGTGTTTAATTACAGAAATGATGACAGAATCTATACCACACCCATAGAAACTGTTTACCCAGCTTTGATGAGTTGCCCAGCACCGGTTGATGTCATTTGACCTCAGATTATATCAAAGATCTGGACAAGGGTCTAGGGCAATTAATCAAGGCCAAAAATATAGAAATTATTGGGGATTTGAGTATTCTTACAGCATTAGAAATAAAAACTCTACAGGGGCCACTAAATAGGTCAGTGGATTAAAGCACGTGTAAGCAGGGGTAGGAGCCCAGGGTTCAATCTCAGGCCTGCCATGCTGCCTCTGCCCTCAGGGCACACTGAAACAGCAAATGAGACTGGGTATGGTGACACACACTTGTAATCCCAGCTCTTGGGAGGCTGTAAACAAGTGGATCACTATGAGTCTGACCTAGTAGTGAGACCCTGAACACTCTGTAGGCCCTTCTCTAAAATAAAAAATAAAAAACAAAAACAAAAACTCTTCCCATTCATTCTCCAAAAGTGTCTATTGTAAAAAACGCTCTAAGGAACTATCATGAACAGCAGATGAAGTCTCATGGGCTTGAAGAAATTCTAGTTTTTGATATTTCTGAGAAAATACTAAATGAAATAGAAAATAAATTAGCTGACGAAAAAAGACTTGCCTCAGATTTGATGGCTCCTGTTGCTTTAGAAACTCCATTATATAAAAATCTTGTGGTACAAATGAGTACTCTTGCTCTTCAGTTGGATTCAGAAGATTTCCCTAACTATTCGGAAGGCAACTGTTTGAAATGCCCAAGAGACTTGGTACTATAGTACCAAGAAATGTACCGAGAAACTTGGTACTCTGTCCTAAAAAATATGCAGGCATGGTGGAGACTGCCAGCCCATGAAAATTCTAGTTAGTATTCTAAGAGAAAATTGAAGATTTTAAAACATCACTGAATTTCTTGATTGATAAAACAAGTTCTGACACATTGCATAATTTAAGAGGAAACCATTTGCAAAGTTAGTAACGTTTAACACTATGAAGGGTTATGATTTTATTGTTAGTACAGTTTTTAATTCATTAGGTATCTAATTTTTCCCTCCATATTTTCTTGGTTTCTATGCAGTTTTTCATGAAATTTAAGTGTTTCACTGCAATTGGCAGTAAAAGTAGAAACAAGTCTACATTTTATTCCTTATTTTCAACTCTTATTTTGGTGAAAAGCATAAAGAAAAAACACTAATCGTAACTGAAATTTTTTACTTGAATTTTGCTTAACTAATGCATGTGTTTATATTTGTGTTTTGTTTATTATTTCTATTGTTTTACTGGAGGTTTGGGAAATGTGTTCCCAGTAAAATATTTCAAATGAAATGCAAAACTGGGACAACCCGCCCACCCCCATAGATATCAACTTTTGGACAACTTGGAAAAAAAGTTTAAATACTAATTTTCAATTTTTTAAGTTAAAATATTAATGCAGTTAAAATCCCATTCCTTTCATTATCAAATATTTGTGCAGCAGCTTTTGCCTGTGAGATATACTGTTTTGAGATATATGCTATACGTTTCTAAATGCATGACTGTACATTATATATGGATGGCATTTAGTTTATAAATGTCAGCCTTCATTGACTGCATAAATCTCTGTTCAGCTTGTGAATACCTTGGTTTTGTTTAATTGAAACGTGTATATCTTTAATACTGAAATATCAATATAAGCAGTAGAAATACTTCATGGGCTTGCTACAAATACTTGAAGTCTTCTGTATCTACAAATAAAAGAACACAAAGTTTTGTACTTAGTTAATAGTCTCAGTTAAACATGGCTTTATTTTCTAAAGTAGCCAGAAAGTAAAATTAAATGAAACAAGAAATTTTGCTATTCATGCCTCCTCCCCCTGCCCTTTCTCTTTTGTTTTGGAAGAGAATACCAGCCCCTAGGAAGTGTGCCTCATTAACATTTCTTTACTTTTTATATGTTTTGTATTTTTAGGGAAGGGTCTACAGGGTGTTCAAGTTCTCACTACTAGATCAGATTCATAGTGGTCCGCTTGTTGACAGCCTCCCAAGAGCTGGGATTTGCCGTTTTAGTGTGTCTCAGAGGCGGGGCTGGCATGGCAGGTCCAGGGATTGAACTCCAAGCCCCTGCCCTTGCTTGCAGGCTGTTTAACCTGCTGAGCCATTTGACTGCCCTTAATGTTTCTTCTTAATGAAGAGTTTAGTCAGACTATATTCATTGCAAGTTAGACTATAAAAAGTCTAGAGATAACCTGCTATGTCCACCTGTACCTAAAAGCAAACTTGGAAGAAGTTTGAAACTGTTCTTTCTATATATATATGTGTGTGTATGTTTTGCCAAGTTTAAAAGCAGCATGTAATTAAAACATCTGTAAGTTGCATCAAGCAGTATGAATGCCTGGCTTCCCATATATGCTATGTGTTTGTGTGTCAGAGACAGGGACTTGCTGGGCAGCCCAGGCTGGCCTTGAATTGGACATCCTCGAGCCTCAGTCTCTCCTGAGTGCCCTGATACAGGTGTGTGCCACCTGGTCCCAATTATTTTTGTGGATTTTTTTTTTAAAACCAGAATTTATCTCAACTGTTCTCTGATATGATCAGTGAATGAGTTTGTTAGGTTTATAGTGAACTCCTACTTGGAAAGCACACTACTATGTCAAGACATCGGAGTACATCAAGTCATTGGAACTTTAACATTTTATCTATGTTAAGGTCTCCTTTTCACTAGGGACCTCCAACCCCTACAAAAATTGACAGCCTTTTTATGTAAATCAAAAATAAAAATATTTTTGTTTGACATATACATCTATGTATGTCGTGTGTGTGGCATATATGTACAATGATAGTTTTTTTAAAAAATTCTGGGATTGTTGCACTATGAATTGTAGCTTGATTAAAAAATTTGAAAACACAGATTTTAAAAACTGGAATCATAGGTGTGGTTTACATTGTCCAAATTTATAATAATCTTTTGTAATCCTTTAATGTCTTGGGACCTTTATCAAAGTCCACTCCATTTGAGACAGGAGCTCACTATGTAGTTCAGGTTGGTCTTGAATTCCCCTTACTGGCCTTGAACTTCCAGTGACTCTCCTGCCTTGGCCTTCTTCTTACTGCATTTTTTCCACCATGTTTAATATTGAATAAGCACATGAGCTTGTAGTAAAACAGGTATGAGTAAGAAAGGATGTCTCTGGAGAGAAGATAACTGCATACTTTGATGCAGAAATAGTTCAAAGTAATCAATTTATTTCATTACACGCCATAAGATTTGTATGAATTGTTCTCATGTACTGGTGGAATCAAGTTCTTGAGAAACTGGATAGTAAAGCAGAAAATGCAACTTAAATGATTACTATGTATATACTTAATTTTTCAGTGCAGTTGTATTTAAAAATACCATTTGAGGCCAAATGTCAGTTTGTGTAATCTTTTTGGTTGCTGTGGTTACAAGCATATATATGAATTGCCTTACCTCAGTATTCTTGCCTTAAATTTTTCTGCAAATTTCTCCCTGATGTAACAAAAACATTAATATTTTGGTAGGCTCCAGTGTATGGTTTCACTCACAGAAAATTTCTTCAGGTATTTTCTGACCATAAATAAAATACGGCAGATACTATTAAAAAGATTCCAATCAAGTATATTGTCAGGGATTAGTTTTGCAAATAACCTATTGCATCCACAAAGAATGTTCTCTTTGATGATGTTTGCCACCAGAATTAATCAGTAGTGGGTTTTTTTCTTTTTATTAATGGAGAAAGATTTGGTTAGTTGGTAGAATTTTATTGGTTTTAGAGTTTTCATCTGCTAGCTCCTCTGGTGCCTGTGGTATTAGACATAATATATTAAAGGCTTTACTCTACACACACGTTTGAATGCCAGAATTACTAAGAAAATTTAATACTATACTACACTTAACTGTTACTGTTTTTGCTGGGAAATCTTTGAGTTGATACTTTGATTCTTGAATTCTACCAAATGCCATGAAATATTACATTTGTAGAACTCAAAAGGAATTTTTTTGGGGGGGGCTAAGGCCCATTTGGTTGTAATATTTCTTCCTTGAAGAGAGAGAAAAAGAAAGAAAGAAAGAAAGAGAAAGAAAGAAAGAAAGAAAGAAAGAAAGAAAGAAAGAAAGAAAGAAAGAAAGAAGGAAAAAAGAGTTTGATCCCTGATCCTGCATGCTTCCTCCATGGTTTGCTGAGCTAGTACTAAGTCCGGGCACAGTGGTGCACACCTGTAATCCCAATACTGGGGAGGCTGAAGAAAGGAGAATCATTATGAGTCTGAGCTGCTCAGTGAAACCCGTACCAAATACATAATCATTATGAGTCTGAGATGCTTAGTGAGACCCTGTACCAAATACATAAATGAAGAGAGGGAGAGAAAGAGAGAGAGAGAGAGAGAGAGAGAGAGAGAGAGAGAGAGAGAGATCACTTCATATGAAGAGTTCTCCCCCCATGAGGAAGGAGTGGGTGCTTATTCTCCCTTAGGACACACTTGATTCAAATATTTTCTGGTTTACTCAGCCACAAATGTCCTCTGTTGAAGAAAAACAATGTTCTGAAAATTTGGTGAAATTTCTCTTCATATTCAGTTTCTTTAGTTTTGCTCAGTTTAAGGCACAGGTTTTAATGTAACCTGTAAAAGTCAGAGTAGACAAGATAGATAAAGAAGACATCCATTCCATAATGTATTGGAAAGCTGTCTGTAGAGTCTATATCACTTACCATGTATTCCCTAGAGAAGCCCTCAGTCATAACATTCTTATTTCCAGTTCCTCCTTCTATCACTCACCTTTTTCTCCTTTCAGGAAGCTCTTCATTGCTAGTGATTGCTCCTGGGAGTTTTACCCTGTGGGTCAGCAGGTCAGCTAAGTACAATGAGAAGGGAGCGGGCTAGGAAAGGGAGCCATGACTGTATTCTCAGCTCCACCACTCAGCGCTAGGCCAAGTGGCTCAATCACTTTGAGCATCTGTTTGTTTTTTTCATTAAGACAGCAGCAAAAATATTTTCCATTAAAACCTCCTTGGTAAATATTGAGGGAGGAGGTTTCAATGAATCACTCCAATGGAGGCAATCTGAAATTGCTCAGTGTTTTGGAAATGTAAGTTCCTCCTGTTATGAGAAAATGATGACCCAGTCCAAAACATTTTGGGAGAAAGAGGCACTGAAGAAAATCATAGAGCAGAGAAAAAGAAATTGGGAAATGAATGATGTTCCTAGAGCTATCATTTATTATGAAATCCTCTAGCTTTATATCTCCAATGTCTAGAAAGGACATTTATCAACTTGAAATCCACAGGTCTTTCTACTTTGGTTTTATTAGCTATATGGTACTTGATATGGATAAAAGATATAGTTTTAATTTAACAGCAATAACCACATTTACTGGAAGAGTATATTTTATGTCCTTGATAGTCCATTTATGTTCCAAAAGAATTTGCTAATTTAGAACACGATTATGGAGAAACTTGATAAAGAAGTAACTAAATAGAAATAAGGATAATGGAATAATAGAAGAGAGCAGACATACATTACTGCCAGGGATTTGAGAAATGTTCTTGGGCAGTGTTTAAAGAGATTCGACGAAGAGCCTGGGGGCTTGTTTCTTATCCTACTTGACATCAGCATGGTTTGCACTTGAAGTTTTATGCATAATTAATTAATTATTATACATGTCATGCTTGTCCATAGTAATTTATCTACTTCTCTTTAAATTTGTCTCTCTCAGCCTTCCCCTGGGAAATACTTTCAAAATCTTTTCTATTTTAATATCAATAGAAAATTATTTCTGGGAAGGCTACTTTACATATAAAAACCCTAAATATGCAACCAGTAGTGTATTTGAGTGTTTTTCTGAGGCTCTTTGTAGGTAACATAATAAAGTAATTACGGATAGTCAATTGCACTTTCTACTTTAATTTTCTTATTTTTCACACAAACATGTATGTATGCATGTAGTTTTTATATTTTAGTTGAACTTTAAGTGAGACTATGATTCTATATCTATTATTAGTCTGTAAGAAAAGTAATGGATTCTTTATAAATGTGAATGGAAATAGAAATAACATTGTAGAGCCAGGGCCTGGAGTTTACATGTAAAATCAATCATAACAATAATTATCCAAGTGATGATGACTAAGGAAAGGCTGAATTGGCATCAAAAATTAAATTCTAACAAAATAGCCACCAAAGCATTGAAGCATGTCGGCAATATGTGAACCTGAAAAAAGTCGTATCCGTCATTCTCTTTGAGAACTCATACATACCTGCCGATCAGCTTATTTACAATTGCAATAGACTGCTTTCTAGACCTTTTTCATAATTGCCCTGAAATCTGGTAAGTCCTTTTGTTCTACCAAGTGGCTTTTCTCCAACACTTGCTGAACAGACCCCAGAGCACAAATTGTTTTGTTTAAATCCTGCTCTGTAATCGCCATCACTGTGACTGGTTGGTTATGAAACAATAAGGTAACTCTACGATTTGTGGGTTATGAATTAAATAATATGTCATAATTTCACTATCTTGGAAGACAAAGACTATCTACTAAATCTTGATTAGGGGTCAGTGCACAGAGATTTCATTCTTGAAAGTCAGTGTTGGTCTTACCTGCAAAGCAACCTGAGCTGTTTACAAGCTTGTAACTGCTGCAGTGTGAAATAAATGGTAGCCATTTTGCCTTCGTTCAGGACTGATCATTGGTTACCTACCAGAAAGAAATTCACATGCTTCTGTTTATTAATAAGTGTAGTACCGTCTTAGCAATGCCATACTGAGCATTGTAAGAAACTAGCAGTCAGATATTTTAGATTCAGAAAAGAAAGCATGCAGTGTGGGATTGTGGAGCTTAGCAATGAACATCCCCCATGAACTCCAGAGACAGCCCCTAAAAGTTGACTTGCAATACACATCTACACACAACAAAATTACTTTTTTGCTTGAAAATGTGAAGTAAAATAGTTTCCTCTGGAACTCTAGGCATTTTCAATTTTAACAGAAAGCCTGTGCTTAGTTTTGAAAACCATGCAAGGTAGAAAAACAAGAAAAAGTAAAGAGCAACATAATCAGAGTAGAAAATTGTAAGGAATTAACTGTCTCTAAAGATAAGTTGTTTATTCACTTTCCCTAATAAATATGGTGTCACAAGGTACACAGCTTGTTTGGTGAATCTTCATCTTCATTCCATTTTCTGGATAATCATATCTGGTTATGATATGGACCATTCCTTATTCCTTTGCTCCAGACAGCTTTGTTGAGCCTGGTGTCAATGCACAAACTTCCAGATCTCCTTAAGTGCCCGAGGGGGTGCGCTTCTTGAAGCCCACTCTGTGGATGCGCTTGTGAATTTGAGTTGTGTATTCTCAGGTCACCACCTTGTTGATGGCAGAACGGGCCTTCTTCTCACTACCCTTTCCGGAGCCATTCTGCCAGCATCCAACTTGGAAAGAAGTGCTATTTTCTGTGCTGTAAAAAAAAAGTCATTTACTAAACACTTTGTATTCTTTTTCCCTTTTCAAGTATAGAATTAGAATTATCTAACACAGTGACATTATAAATTCACAGTAACAGAAGCCATTAAAATAATTTGTCAAATTGGATTTTATATTTACATTGTCCCCATGTAGTATTGTTCTGGTGAAGCTCCTATTCATTTATTTGAAAACAAAAATCACTCTGACCTCCTAACAACTGTATCTAACAAGCACACATCAGTCCTTTAACATGCTCTTTCTCCCAGAGCGCTGGGAGTTACTAGGCAGGTCAATGAGGGACGCATAAGACCAGTAAGAAGTTTGTCAAGCTGTTGCTATGGTGAGAAAAGTCAGAAGGGATTTTGCCCATGGTGGATTTAGGGCAATGGCTTTGTTCTTGTTCCATTTTTGTCAAAGGAAACATGAAACGCACCAAGTACAGTGAGAAGAAGAGTATAACCACCCCTTTGGCATGGTTGCTGGGGGAGGTAGGTTGGTGTAGGTGTCTGAGGCTTTGGACTTAGCACAGGTGCTACTGAGTTTAGTCAACTATCACAATCCTAGTTAACACATAAAATATCCCATGCAAATATGAAATTTCCGTGGATAGATTTGAAGAGCTTTGCAAATTGTAAATCCCTATGCATATTTTGTCATTGTTATCAATTTTTCCACTTAGCTTTGTGGTGACAAAAGTATTTGCTCATAGAGTGTGGAAGTATCTCTATAGCAGACTTCACTATGCATTTACAATAGAATTGGGTAAAATTTTATAAAGCTCCATGAAATGTCACAGGCTAATTTGTATTTTTGGTGATTTTATACATTAATCACTGAATAACCTTCTCATTTTCCAAATGAAGAATAAAGGGAACAATGATGACATTTGTAATCATCTACAGAGAGGGACTTATTTAAATTCTTCACAGATGGAGAGATACCAAGGGTAAATCATTACACCCACATTTCTAATTTTAAGAAGCTTTGAGGGTGTTTGTGGACAGTAAGGTGCAAACATTGTTTTGTATATAGAATTGATCATAAACTTTACATACCCAAAGTCTCCAGATAACGTGGAGGATTTTCCAGAGGCCATCGCCAAAAGACCTAAAAATTCATAAAAGGAAAATAATGTAAGCTACATGCAGTGTACAAACTCAGCCAATTGGTTCAAGAAGGATGATGACCTTTCAAAGAGAACAAGTAAGATTATTTTAAACCTCAGAACTCATTGTGGCTTAGTGCTTTAGGAAGGATGACATCTGACGCATGCTCTCAATTGGAGTTGCCAAGGAATTTGTTTCTCACAAAGGCGTATAACTCGTTCCTTTCAGCTGGCGTAATTCTACCCAATAGTAAATGATCTCTAACAGGAAGTGCAGATCAGAGCACAAGGCTTTGTATTTTTAATGCTAAAGGCACGTGAACCATGCCATACGCACACTGCAGCCAAGTGCCGAATGTCCTTGGGACTCCGACATGCCTTGCACATGGCAGGAAGCGCTCGCAGTGGATAATGGCAACGTAGAGCCACTGAGGCAGGGGCAATGGCCGATCTACTTCAGCTACAAACCTAAATGCCTTTCTCTTATCTGTATCGCTCATGCTGCACTAACAAGTCAAAATAAATACGTCTCACAAAATACACTTCAACAATTCCCAAAATACAAATATTTTCTTCCCAAGTGCTTTAAAAATAGTTTAGAATGGTATATTCTTAAATACCTTTGGGTTTACACTGATAATTGTAAATATTAAATACACTGGTAAAGACACTAGCCATCCCTCAGGGGCTGGCAAAATAGCTCAGTGGTCTGAAGCTCCTGCTTAGTTAGGCAAGCTTAGGCAAGCACTCATAGGTCCTAGCCCCTGCACCACATGCCGCACCAGCCCTGTGGCTGAGCTGGTCACAGAAATGAAACAAAATGGAAAAGCCGTCATCATTCATGTTACCAACTGCCCTATTGAAAATTTCATTAACGTGGGTTTTTTTTCCCCCCCATGCTTTTACATCTTGATTTTTTCTTTTGTGAGATTCAGTTGGAAAAGAAGATAATAACTATTACTCTAATACCAGATACCTAGCACCACTAAGAAGAAAAATGTTTATTTTTTAAAGAACTTGAAATGCTGAGGAATGAGACCCTATACCAAATACATAAAATAAGTAAATGGGGGGCCGGAGAGATGGCTTAGTGGAATAAGTGCTTCCCTAGCAAGCACAAGGGCCTGAGTTCAATCCCCAGTTCTTCCAATAAATAAATAAATAAATGAACTTAGAAGTATTTTTTATTTTTATTTATTGGATACAGGGACTAACTATGTAGTTCAGACTCACAGTGATCCTGCTCAGTGCTGGTTTACAGGAGAGAGCTACCATGCCCAGTTCGGGAACAGCAGTACTAGGATTGAACCTGAATCCTTGCGCTTGCTAGGCAGGTGCTTAGATCTTTGAGCTATCTCCCTCACCTGTAAAAGTAGTTTTGTCTCCATCATGATAACAAAGCAGTTCACCTGGGAAGTAGATGAGTCACACAAGTTGTGCTTTCCTAACCCCAAATCTAACATCTGGAATGCTTCAAAGTTCAGAGCTCACTGGCTATTGCAGTGTGTGATAGGAGGAAAGCTCCACACATGATCTTGGCTCATGGGCCCCATCAAAACAGAGGCACAGAAGCCGGGGGGATGGCTCAGTAGAATAAGCGCTTGCCTGGCAAGCACAAGGGTCTGAGATCAATCCCTGGCTCCACCACAAAAAACAAACAACACAACAAAAAACCAGAAGTGCAGTGGATTGCTGCATACATTATCTCCAGGCTGTGTGTGTTATATGTACGTGAAATGTAAGTGAGATTTGTGTACAGATGTGGATTTCATCCCAAAGTATCTCATTATCTGCATACAAGTAATCCAAAACCTGAAGAAAAACACAAAGAACAAAATGATATCACAAATACATCTTGCCCCAAGCATTTCACAAAGGGATCCTTGACCCATCTAACTTGCTTTTCCCAGGTGCAGCGTTCTTTTCTGTAGGCCAGGGGGAGCTGGCGGCAGAGAGGACGGGTGCATTTGTTGGCATCTTTCAACCTGCTCTTAGCTCTGCCCTTTGAGTATTAAATCCCAAGAGATGTGGATACTTTCCTATATCAGGCTGGTCCCTGCCAAGATGTGAAATTAATTCCACTGTTGCAGAAGACAGAAAAGTTGTCCCCTGTATCAGATCTCTTGCACACAGCATATTTTCACCCTCTGCTACTGTGGAGCAGGAATTGAAGATGTTACGAATGGCTCTCATGACCATCTGCTTTGTTATTCATTCTATTTCCTTCATTTTTAATTTGGGGTGACAGATAACTCCTGAGGCTTTGGTTATACATTCCTCTGTATGACCAAAGACTGTCCTTTGGGGAACATCTTTTCTCTGGAGCTGTTCAGTGGCATCTCAGCACAGTGCTAGAGCTGGCAGTGTGTCACACAGCGACCTCACGTCACCTTTTCTTCTTGCTTTCACAGCTGGCGCTACTTACATCTTTGGGAAAAGTGGTGGCCTCATCCTTTACACCTGGCCATCCAACGACAGGCCCAGCACGCGCTCTGACCGCCTGGCCGTGGGCTTCAGCACCACTGTGAAGGATGGCGTCTTGGTACGCATTGACAGTGCTCCGGGACTTGGCGACTTCCTGCAGCTGCACATAGTGAGTACCTGGCCTTGGCCCGGATTCTCTTGCCTTCCTGATGGTCCGAGTTGGTGAGTCAGATCAATGAGCAGAATAGTCTGCATAGACATGGGAAAGGTATATGCACGTGTACTTGTAAAGTAGCCTTCACTTTCATGAACCAGCATGCTTATCTGAAAATTACAAACCATTCCTTTTACTCCATGAATGCAGAGAACATCCCATCAGAAACTGCAATTTGCTCTGCTGTAAGACATTTGCAGACCACTGGAGTACAGAGGAAAGATTTACCTGTTGTGGTTCACTTATGTGGAGACAGTAGCAAAGCTGACTTGAATGCAAATGACATCCTAGGCTGGGGCTTGGCAAACTGTGTAAAAGGCCAGTTAATAAATATTCTTGGCATTGCAGATTATATCATTTTTTGTCAGAGGCGCTTCATTTTGACATAGACAACATGTTTTAAAGCATGTGACTATATTTCAAAAGAACTCATCTGTGAAAACGGACCGTGAGCTGTACTTTTGAAAACCACGCCCTAGGTTGCAAATGTCCTTATACAGATGTAAAGAATGAATAAGAGAAACCAGGGTTCTGACCTCAGAGCTAGGGTGAAAAAGGCGTGGAAAAGCTGGCGTGGCAACTAAGAGCTGAGTGGCCCATGCATGCGGAGCAGCCCTCATTTTGCTCTAAGTCTGGTGTCTGGGAGCCAAAAAGGACTCTACTCCCAGTCCCTGCAGATCGTAGGAATACTGTGCAAATGTGAGAAATGAAAATGATTTTAAGGAAAAAATGACTTCGTTATGAGAATAGAAAATATTTTTATAGCAACAATTAACCCATTTTATCACCTGTATAGCCTTCAGTTGAGAAAGTAGGCTAAGGGAAGATATGATTTTCAGCCATAAGTACTCCAAATGCAGCTACCGAAAGCAAAGAGAGGAATTGTTCTCATTAGTTAGCAATGTCAAGATTAGAACGTATGTATTTAATTTGGAGTAATAAGAATTCAGTTTAAGTAGCAGGGGGGAAATCCATTAAGATAAAAAACAAAACAAAGCAAAATATCAGCTATGGATTAGTCCCTATCTCTGAGAAGGAAGAAAGATGAACATTGAATGGGAATCATCTTGGAGTCAGAGTTTGTGTGTGTGTGTGTGTGTGTGTGTGTGTGTGTGTTGTGTTGTGTTGTGTTGTGTTGTGTTGTGTTGTTTTCAATGTCCACATCCAGAGAGGGAAGCGAGCATGTGCGATGTCATTGCTGATCTCTGGAGTTGGAGATATCTGCTTGGAAGCACAAGTAGCAAGCTCTGCTTTAGGGAAGTGCCAGTCTCTAGCACCTGCCCTTCTAGTGTGCTCTGCAAGAGGCAGCTCAGAGCTTGAGCTATAAGCCTGTCTGCACCTAATAGGACACAGCGTGGCAGAACCTCGTAGCACCTCCATAAAAGGACGAAGTAGAAGTAATCACCCCAAAATGTGGAAGACAGTCTTGAATCGAATTGCAATTTTTAAGTTCTTTCTCAGATGCCTCTGGAACCATATGGTGTTGTGAGCTTGACTTTAAACATTGTAAAAAGCCATGCCAAGGAGCAAAAAGAAAAGCATCTATAGTTACTATAGTTTGTCTTTATTTGGCTACTGAAAACTGCTATCATTTACAAAACTCTGTGAGGTTTATGCTGTCCACAACTTAATGCTTATTTCCAGGCAGCTATAACTAGGCTATTATTACCATCTCACTTGCGTTTTCATGAGGATTTACATTCTTCCTCTCATTCAGTGTGACTTACTTGGCACAGGTATGAGCATACTTTAGAACCTGGCAACATCCTGTACCCATTTCTCCCCATCCCTGCCTTATAGAAACAGTCACTTTCAAGGAAGAGTTTCTCTTGTTTTTGATAGCTTACTTGAAATTGTCGATCTTTTAACAAAATTGATATGTGGATTTTGGATACTTCTAATGGGTTTTAGAACATTTCACTATATTGTTTTATGCCATTATAAAATTCTGACATTTTGTGTGTGTGTTTTTGAAAATGAATGGCTCTATACATCTTTTGGGGGCTGAATAATGTTTGTTTGCATCCATTAGAAGATGTACTCTGTATAAGCACACATTCACTTCAGCATATTATTTTACCTCTTTATAAAAGCAAAAAATGCCAGAAATGTTCTATTAAAATGTATAGAACTCCCTGGGAAACAATGGATTTACTCCAGTGATGTTAACATTTCCTAAACATTCTGGTAAAACACAACAGACTTTTCTTCAAAGCTTAGGCTAGATATGACACCTCCTAGTCTTTTCAGCAGAAAAGACAATAGAAAAACTCACAAAATTTTGAAAAGAGCTTTACCTGTCCATGACCCCTTTCAGCACAGGAACCTCTTGTTTCTGTTGTTTGAAATCAGCTTTAAAAATTATTTCCTACTGGATCATTTCTTTGTCTGTCCTCTGTACTATAAATGAGAATAAAGGAATCCAACTAGAAGACTGAAGTATTTGACTCTAAAACAGCTTTTTATTTTGAGCATTTAATGCATTGAGCAAGTGAGGCCGTAAATAATGAGTAAGATACTCTTATAAGACTTTTAAAGTCTGTAAAATTGGTTTTGTTTGTTTAATGCTTTGTTTCCTTGTGCTAAAGAAAATTACTCAAAAACAAAGAGCTTAGGAGCCTTTAGTGAAAATGGAAAGGATTAGGCTGGAGGCAAAGGATTTCGATCAACCCTGCAGTTCACAAAAGAGAACTCACTGGGAAAACAAGGAGAGTGATGGTAGACAAAAAGAGGAAATGAACATAGGTCTTAATCAGTTCTTTCTGTTTTAACAGAGTACCAGAGATTTGGTAATGCATGAAGGACAAGAATTTGTGTGTCACAGTTTACAGGGCTGGAAATCCAAGCTCATGATGCTGTGAGTTTAGAGATTGGACTCTGAGATTCCAAGATAAGCCTTTGAGCACAGCGCTTCTCAGAGGGGACTGCCCTGTCCTTGAGATGTGGCAGTGAGCACAGAGAATGAGCTCATGCTCCAGTCTTTGCAATGCAAAATTAATCTCCCTTCCACAAGGTTCCCCCGCCCAGTACTGTTACATCAGGTATTAAGCACAGGAATTTTAGAGGACCATTCAGATTCAAGCAACTAGACAAATTCTAGGAGCAAAGGAAAAAGACACAGGTCTGACTATAGATGCTTCCATTGGGTTGTATGGGGAAGGGGGGCTCTAAGTACTGGTGCTATGGAAAGAAGCTGAAACACCATTGTCACGTGGCTCAGCCTAGCAAAATGGACTTTAAAGCAGTATAAATTTAAATTAGCCAGAAAGATAGGGCATGGAGAGGGTGAGAGAGACAGACAGAGGGGCAGGCAGGCAGGCAGAGAGAGAGAGAGAGAGAGAGAGAGAGAGAGAGAGAGAGAGAGGGAGAGAGAGAGAGAAGAAATAGAGGAAGCAATTTGGGGTTTTATAAACTGATTGTGAAGTCAATTTCTATGAATTCTTAAACTATTTCATGCAGTATTGAGATAATCATTTTTATCCAAGTTACCTTACTTAAAAGAAGAGAAAATTCTCTGCCAAGAGCACTCTGACTCTGAGATCAGCGGCCCATCTAGGAACAGTCCAAAAAGCAGGAGCAGCCATGGCCTTCCACCTTTCTCTGTTTTAAGCTTTCCACTGAGAAGGCCTAAGAGGACAGCCGGAGGGAGAACCCAGCAGTCAGGAGATCTAGCTCCCACCAGGCATGCCTGTCACAGGGGCAGTCCCGAGGCTTGGTGCTGTCCACTGCATGCTTATCTCTCCTGCACGAAGCTGCACTCTGTCACTCCCATAGAACTGAATTTTCCCATTTATTTTCCATCGTGTTTATAAATCCCTATTCATTAAACCTTTTTAAAGAAAAACAATAGCTCTCTTATTAAATAGATTATACCCAAAGTCCTCAAATCCTTTACTAATGAATTCAAAGTGGTCACTCTGAGCTCTAATGCTGATCAGCAGAGTGATCTTCTCTGGCATGTTTAAGGGCGAGAATTCTGTCCCAGCATTACACAGACAACAAACAAACAGTCAGATTATGATCCTCTTCACATGAGCAAAGGTCAGCTGTGGCGGCGGATCTGAGTTTCATTTAGACAGTCGGGAGGATAAGTGGTTGTGACTAAGTTGAGGACACACAATTGTCCTCATGGCCAGAACTGGTAAAGAAAACTCACAGGAAGAAAGATGTTCATGCCTTCAGGTGAATCACTGAGAAAGAAAGAGGCACCATGATGGAGTTGGTGGGTGGCATGGATGTGATGTCCTTGCATCATCACACTTTGCTTCCATTGTCTGTTGTCTTAGTCAAGAGAGCAGAGGATCTCGCTTTTGTGATATTTTATTTTCCACCCAGAATCTAGCCATTTGCTTGGCTCTTGTGAGGGACAAGCAGCCTTTGATGGTCAGTGACAGATAAAACTTAGAACACTGCAAAAGGAGGGAGGAGGGCAAAAAAGAAGGTGAAGGAAGAGAAGGAGAAGGAGATCAGGCCAAGAGATAATAATAATTTGGCAATCAATTCTTTCCTATCAGCTAACATGACTCTGGTTCTGGTTCACATTTTCATAGTGCAGTATTTTCTGCCTCACTTATTACTCGTGGCATTAATGAAATCATGATGAAAGGTGCTTGACAAAAGCTAAAACATCTTGTTGAGCTGCATGTACATGAAACAAGATCCTGTGGAGGATACAGTATCTAGGGACAGAGGAGCTTTTTTTTAATGCTTATTTCAATTATAACTTTGCCTCCACTGAAATCCATTGTTGAGGAGTTAATCTGCTCACTATTGGGAGAGAAACTATGAGTGACATCTACCTATTGACCTCATCTACAAGCTTTATGGAGCTAGGCCATATTACAGTCACCTCCTTTCACACAAGAGGGTAAGACTGAATAGGACCAGAGAAAGGCTTACCTTTCTCTGTCACTATGCCATGCAGCTCTTGACAACCTCCTTTCACCACCTGCAAATAAAAGGTTGGGGAGAAACAGGCAACAATTAGCTTTTTTCATGTACTTAATGCTGGACAGAAAAAAAAAATGACATCCTATTAATTTCTTTCTCCCTGTGTGCAATTTACAGTAAATCCTCCTGGATTCATTTTTTAATTATGAGCCTTTCAGGACCAGTGAAAATTTATGTTTCAGAGAATCTGTGTTGTTTGCCAGAAATCTATAAGCTTCCTCAACTCTTTCTTCTCTGACTTACAATGTAGATACACAGGTAAAACAAGGTAGAGAAGACAGAGGCATATCATCCAGATAGAGTTTATTTTTTCATAATGGTAAAATGTTCTCTTTCTAGTCCCACCAGGATAATTATAATGTTGTTTTCATGTTAGCTGTAGAGAAATTAGGTATTCATTAAGTTTGGTTCGTGTGATATTATTTTCCATAATTTATAGCATTCAGAGAGATTCTTAGAGAATAAATGGGAGCAGAGCTGAAATATGATAAATGGTCTGTTCCTTACCCATATTGCATCAATAAATTGCTGGCCTGGATGTGTCATTTTGGCTGTATGTATGTAGGACACTCACAGTAAACTATCCACAACTGCTGGGTACATCCTCAATGAACTTGGGCAGATGTTTATTTAGGTCCATGTCTGGATTTGGCCAGTTCCAGAACAGGATTTGATTGAGGAGTTCCATGTAGTGGAATCTCCAATGGGTCACTGAAGAAAGTAGATGTTTCTGGGACTGGTAATGCAAGTAGAGAGGGAAAGATGAAGAAAATGACAAAGGTGCAATTTCATTTCTCACAGAGCGCAGTTCCCTGCAGGTTGGCTCTGTTTCCTTTCACTGCTGTTTGTTCTTAGTGAAAAAGGCCTCTGTGGGTTTTCTAGGCTTAGGAGTTTTTCCAGATCATTAGCCACTTGTGCGCAGAGGCCTGCTGGTCATCCTCCCCGCAGCTTCCAGCTTAGCTGTGCCATCCCAGCAGAGGCAGGGAAGAAGGTGGGAGAAGAGAGTGGAGGCTGATTGGATAAAACAACTGCTTATGTGAGCTGGGCCCAAGGCAGCTCTGTGCAAAGGGGTTGGTGTGTTTTCTCATGTCTCAATTATTCTCATGAGATTTCCTTCTAAAACTGTCTACTTTGATTCTATCCATGATTTGGAGAAGCAGTGTGGTACAGCAGAAAGATGTCCTTAATTTGAATCCAAAGGAATAGGACACAAATCCCATTTTGGTCAGCATCACATAAGCTTCCACCCCATCACTTGGAGCTTTGACTTCTTAAATGGTCATAAAAATATTATCACTAAACTTTATCTGAGGATCAATTGACATCAAGGAAATAGAGGCTGTGTGTTAGCAGAAGACTGTACAAGCAAGCATAGCTGATACTTTTCTTGGAGAAATATCCAGTAGCTATAAAAGGATATACATGAAAAAAATATGTTTTACAATACAAAAGTAGCATTTCATTTGAAGTATTTTTATACATATGGTGGAACTTTTATTTTAAAGAAAAATTCTACTTAATCTGATCAAAAGCCAATTTCATGAATTAACTGGATCCACATTTGAGATTTATGAGTATCCTTTTAGTATACAATGGAGAACCTAGTGGGCTCTAAGGGATGCTCAGGTCAGGTCAGCAGAATAAGTTAAACACTTCTGCTCCTCATTGTAATGTGTTCTGTCCCCACAGCATGCCACCAAGTTGTATGGAGAGCTTCTCTTTGCCTCTAACATAATTCTTCCAGGACTCTTTGCTCACCAGTAATGTGTAACTCAACCTCCCAATGTTCCTGTTCTCATGTGTTAACCATAAAAAAATAGACATGCAACTTTGCAAGAACTAGAAGCAGAAGGAAAAGGAGAAGCATAGGAGGAGGAGGAAGAGGAGGAGGAGGGGGAGGAGGGAGAAAAAGAGGAGAAAGGGGAATAAAGAAGAAGAAAAAATTCTAATGGCAACTAGTCACTAAAATTACGAACAACCAAAACAACCCTAATAAAGAGACACAATATAAGAAAAAAACCTTTCCAGATAAGGAGATTGTAAAAATGAGTTGAACCCACTGTGAGTACTGGATAAATACTTGGGGATTAGTAGAGCCGCCCAGAAGGAGAACCGATGAAACTGCTGTCCTAATGCAGGAACCTGAGTCTATGTGCAGATCAGAGGTGGCTGCCATCAAGTAAACCTGTACCCTAAAATGATAGATACAAATTAAAAACAGCTCAGAAACTGTGATTTAAAAAATGAAGAAAAAGTGAACTATAAATTTCACTCTCAGACAAAATGCATAATAATAAAACCATAAAAATTTTGTTGTGTGTATAAAATATTTTAGGGCTGGTAGACAATGGAAAAGCAGAAGCCATTTAATTATAAGTTTTGCCATTTTTATTTGTACCAGTTCCTTTTAGACTAATCATGTTTCACAGTCCTCAATGAATGCATAGTATCAATTTAAAAACATCAAGATGAAGCGTATGTAATTTGTGAGTGTCGTTTATCTGGGTACACTGCGAGCTCGCCCTGCTGAACTGTGAGCTCCGTGCTGGTGTTGTGACCACCATCACTTTACACAGAGCCCACAGGCTTGCAAGGAGACGAAATTATGAAACAAGACAGATTTGAATATTTAAAGCTTTATTCAATTGCCTTTTTTAATACAGAGGCAACAGTAGCATTTACTTTCCTAAGAAATGGCTACATTTAAATTGGTCCTCTGAAATTTCAATTTGAGTAATACAAAATTCTGAGAAGGGGTTGCATTGGTACTGATTTCAAGTCAGCCTGATGGCCTCTCTCCTAGGTGCCTGTAGTCATCAAGTGAGCCAGAGCAGCAGAGGCTTTTCAGCCGTATGAATCTAAAGTGCAACAAGCCTGATAAACTCTAGATTCCATCAAGTGAGTGCTGGCACTCGTGTGACTTAAAGGCAATCCTGCCTAACACTGCGGGTTAGATGAATTATCTCATTGTCCTACCGTTTACACTGTTACCAGTCATTACTCCTGGGGTATTGTTCAGTGCAACAGGGCAAGAAATAACTCATTGACTCCCTGAAGCTGTAGATGATGAATATGAGACCCCGGATTGCATTCTGATGCAGGGAAGCTCGGCGTATCGATGGGGGAATTCATTAGCCACCCACTCCACACCATCACATGCTTAGATCCTGCTGCTGTCACCGCTGCTGTTTCAACTTGTTAGTGTTTCACTGATAGATGGCAGAGGGAACTGTAGAACTGGATTAGCCTCAGAGATAGTACTGACAGCTAGGCCTGATGTTTCTGGGCCTGATATGACACCTTTGGAGCCTAGAATCACTTAAAGACATTTAGATAAGCCAGGTTGATCCCAACAAGCCAGCCTTTATCCTGAAATCAATTCATAGTCGGGATGGCAGAAGATGATTGGTAATTAAGTCTCAGATCCTACTACTGACTCCTTAGTTAACTTCAGTTTATCTTTTCCTATTCTGCTTTCTATAAAATAGCAGATGGTTTAATGGCTTAGATGATTATTGTGACATTTAAAGCAATATATTGCAGAGTCCTTCTATGCCTACTATTGTGTCCACTTCTCACTCATTGATTGGCAAGGTGCCAGGTACAAAACGCTCTGCAATAATTCTTTTACACTGTCTAGGAGCTCAAAACTCGCTCAATGAGGCAGTCATCATTAATATCTTCATTTCATAAATGAGGCAACTAATGGGTAAGGAAGCTAAAGAATTTTCCCAAGACAGTGCTGCTAATAAACAGCTGAATGGACTTTCAAATGGCTGTGACTCTAACGTATGATCACCCTCCTAATGAAAGTTTCAGAGCAAGAGGCAGAGTTCATGATCATTGTAATTCAGCACACTTTTATGGAACCACCATTTATTTGGAGATACAGAAAAGGTTAACATCCAGCGGAGAACAGATACCACACACGTGACTCTCTTTTAAAGTTGAGTAAGCTACGTGCCAAGGAAGGTAGAAAGGGTGATGTTTATGCAGGGCTTTTAAATGTACACAGGCAAGTAGGTCAGATTTTGAGTGTTGGAGCTTGAAGAAGGGTCATGGCAGGTGAAGATACCAGCTTGAATGTAAGCAAGGAAGTGCAGGAGTGTCCTCCAGTTGTAGGGACTTAGTGGCTCAGAATAAAGGACTCGTGAGCAAAGCAGACAGTGTGCAATAGCAGGAAGTTCATGGACATCTGTGGCAAATGGTTTCTGCTTCTGATTCTAGCTCTGCATCCAACTAGCTCCAGTAGTGGCCTTGGATGAGCTACATGAGTGTAGACAGTAGGTGCTAACATCACCACTTTGCTCATCTATATGAATATTTACAGTGACACGTGAGAAAATGCTAAGTGAGGACTCAGGAAGTGCTCAGGAAATGATAGCAATGCTGTTGTGTCTCTCTTTTGTGCTTTCTTTCTAGGGACTTTAGGGCTATAATGTGAAGAACGCTAGCGCCATACTATTGATGGGCAGCTTCTGAAAGCAGAGGAAATACATCACAAGTTTTTGGGTAGAAGATGAAATGCCCAAAACTTAATTATTAGAAAGACAATCCTTCTAGCTTTGATGAAAATTTGTTCTCAATACTTTATGGTATTATATCAGTGGGGCAAGAAAATTATTCTTAAGGACTTAGTAGTATAGGATGTGATCATAGGAAAAAATGAGTATAGATAAAATCAGCCTGTGTTGACCACTATTTGGAGAAAAAAGAAGAGAGGTGAAGAATACTTAGACTGGAAGATTATGATTTCATACAAAACTATTGTATGTTATGAGCAGGAGTCAAAATAAATGATGAGAAAACCTAATGAATATAGCTTCAGAGGGCTCACTGAGATTAGTCTCTAAGTGAGCTGTGGGTCACAGAAACATCTCATATGTATTGAAGGCTAAAAGCAAGCTAAGGAATGTGTGTAACTACTTTTGTGGACACAAACTACTCTCTTTATTGATTTGAGCGTTTACCTAACTCTCAAGTTTACACAGTGCTAGCCATGAACATCCCAAACAAGGGATCAAAGATCAGCAAGGGTACCATCAGGAGAAGCAGTTATCTGCAGCCTTGAATCCCAGCTTGCTGGAATTTACAAGAGACAACAGTTCTCCTTGGGCTCTTTGCTCCCTCAGAATATCAGGCTTCTGTCTCACACTTGTATTTCTATACATAGCAACATCAAATAGGGACTTTTGTAATACAAAATCCAGCTTCTTGATTATCCAGCTGAAAATGGGATGTGTGAAGAACCCCGATAGAGGATCAGGTCTAGAAGTGGCAATTTGAGAATTCATAGCTGGGCAATGACAGTGGAAAGTTTGCTGTGATCTCCAGAGAAATTAGTCAGTAGGAATTTGGGAAACGCATGAATAAATTTACAACATGGAGATGGAGAATGGAGGTTTAAGAGAAAAGTCCAGAGGGTAGAGGCTAAACCAGATAGTGAAGTTACACAGAAAGCAAAGCAATTGAGAGAAATTGTCAGATATAAGGAGTTATAGAGATTTTTTCCTATGCCTTCAATTGTACCTCTTTTGTCTACAATCTCTTTTTTGTCCCTTTTGGTAATTATAACAGCTCGTCACACAGTCATGGGCATTACAAATCCAAAATCAGAGCACAGTGTCTAATCAAGTATGCCCACCAAGAAACAATTGCATTGTGTACATACACGCATGTGTAGACACAGATTCAGCAGAGTGGAGCCTCGGTTCACAAATTATTTTGTTTGCCAAAAACTCAGTTAAAAAACAGAAGCATGAACAAGATTCTGTTTTAATGTTTGCAAACTCTGCATTGGGTGCCACACATGAGTATAGCCATATTTCCTACACAAACACAAACATGAGTCTTTTCCAAAATCACAGGACAGATGAAGTTACTAAACCAAGGCATCACTGTCCTGATCAGACAACCTTATAAGGTTACGAGGACAATCCCATGTTGGCATGCATATAAATATTCCTTGTCACTACCAGAAGACGTATAAACTAAAATGGTTGCTTTCTATCCTAATGTTGATATGCCTACCATTCCAGAAAGCTCTTGGTGCTGATAAGAATGGGGTTGGAGACTGGACATAAAGACCCCAGAGATTCTGAAGTGGTTTTGATGGGAAGGTAGCTACCAGGCAACTGGAAGATCGGAGCAAAAATGTTGTGAGCCAAATGACAAACCCCATGAGGTGCTGTGCTCAAACAAAGTTCTTTCCTATCTCCTCCCCCATATCTTGTCCTTCACTTCTTTTTTTTTTTTTTTCCTTTTTCTGCATTTAGGACAGGGTATACAGGGTCTCACTACACAGATTGGATTCTAGTTATCCATCTGTTTTCAATCTCTCAAGCGCTGGACTTGTAAGCGCGTGACACCACACACAGTCTGAAGCCATCACAGTATGCCCTGGTGGCGGGGCTGGCCTGGCACTTCTTTGAGGTTCATTATGGGGAGGATAGTTTGGATCCATTGTCATGCTAAAATTCTCCACAGTACAAATTCCCCAATGGCAATGTTCATATGCAGTGAGGTACCCAATATTAATGTGGGTAGCTACAATTGCTACTAGAGCTTATGAAATTATCCAGGTGTTTACTAATGAAAACTGGCATACTTAGTTTTACTAAACCCCTTTGGGAATAACCCCATCAGTCAGCTTTTCATGGTTGAGAGCCCAAATTCTTATCTGATGGCATGCATCATTTTGTAATCAATCATGCATTTGCTGTTTCATGCACTGTTCATGTAATATAATAACCATTTTGAATATATCAGCTCATTCAATCTTTTCAACACTACCAAAATGGTGGGATTATCTCTATTTTGGTGCTGAAGACGTTGAGGCTCAAGTATGTGTTTCTTAAAGATGTTAAGAAAAGAAGACAAGATTTCTAATTTCTTCCTCACTATAATATAGCCTATAAATAATATAGATTGAATATGGTGAATTTAATGGGACATAAGCAATTTTTAATAATCCATTCTTATAAGAATGCTAGATAGGCATACCAGTGATATAGCTCAGTGGGAGCACTTGCCTAGCCCTTGATTTGATTTCTAGCAGCACAAAAACAAATTAACAGAAACACACACCCATGTACAAAGAAACATTATCTCAGACAAAGCCAAATGTACAACTTTAAATAGTTGTCTTTTCTTACCAGAAAAATTCCATTTTATATTAAATTTGTTTCTTTATTAGTATTTTTTTTCTCAGCACTATTAGTTCATACAACTATCCCAAAACCACTTACTTAAGTAGTCCTGTAAAAAAAAAAAAAAGTTAGAATTTTGGCACAGAAACTAATTGGAAGTTACAGATGTAGCATGTAAGATCGAGAGTTTCAGGGATTAACTTTAGTTCTCAAAGATCAACAGATTTCTTTCAGATTTAGCAAATCTGAGCAGGAATTGTTAGGTAAAAGCGATTTCATATTCCAGTGTAATGCCATAATGGAAGACTTCAAAAGAAAATACACTTGCTTAGAAACACTAAATAATCTCAAATAATGGAGAAGCCCATTTAGTTGCTCTGCAGTCAGTATTTAGTTTTCTATATTTCTAATTTAAAATCAGACACGAGGGTTTTCAGAGCACCTCCAGCCTGCCATCCCCTGGTCTGTTAACTTCTGATGTCTCAGGGCAAACCGTAGAGTAGGAGCTTGAAAGATTGCCCTTTGTACTGGAAATCACACTTATTGAAGTAGGAGCAGATTCCATCCAATTTCCTCCTGACTTGATGCCTAATTCCTATAGTTAATAGGTTTCATGCTTGCTCCTTAGCTCAGCTGTACTGGAGCTGATATCATTGTATGATTAAATCTCCAAGTTCCAATTCAGCGTTATAGCTGAATGAGGCAAATGAGATTTAGTGTGACATAGACATGACATAGTTGCTCCGAATAGTGCAAATTTGTACTGAATATTTTTATATTAATTTTATTGAGAAAGAAGTAGCAACGAGACAGTTTCAAAACAGGTTAATAGGACAGTTCCAATAATTAATACATTGCATATTGTTGTCTTCATAGTAGTTATTCATAGTATAAGATGTAGACATGATATCTAAACTATTAGTTCAAACTTTCTTCTCATTGAACTAAGAGAAAGTAGCTGTATATATATGCTAACTATTTTGTATATGCATATTTTTTGCACTACAAAATGGCCCTTCATTTATATCCTCCTTTTTTGTTTACTTGTGACAGAGATGGGTATTCCATTGCCACTCATATATTGTAGGTGTATGAATTCAGCAGACTAATCCAATATAGTCCAGTAGTCCATAATAGTAATCCTCATGATTGGCAATGTGTACTGAATATTATACAAAGCACAGCTTTAACTTCAAAGAGGATAAAAGTATCTCCCAGGTTTAATTGAGGTGAGACATAAGAGTATATACCAAGGAGGACAACATGACAACTTTAGTTTAGGCAACAGGCAGGTGAGAGGAAGAGAAAATTAAAATTGCTCAGTGAGGCAATGATTAGTAAGCAGTTTTAGGGGAAATAGTGTATATGTTCATTTGTGCAACTAGCTCTGGTTATGTCAAGTATAGCCATAAGTGTCAGGCATGTAAGAAGGAGTGACATACTGGAAGTCCTTGTCTTCCGGGAGCTTGCATTCTAGTGCAGAAAGCTTAAAGCACACAACCTTTCAGAACCTGAATTTGGAGAACTTTGTGACAATGGGATATCATTTATATAATTAGTCCTACACCATAGGACTCACACTGGAGAATCCATATCATCTTAGTTACTTTTTTTTCATTGCTACCTCACACTCAAGGTAAAAGGAGGAAAGGTTTATGTAGCTCACCATTTGTAGAGGTTTCAGTCTGTAATCACCTGGCTCTAAGGAAAGGTGGCACAGCAGTAATGGTGGCAGAAATGGCAACAGAAGAGTGCACAGCAAGCCTCTTTCCATCCCTGATATGTGTGTGCAGGGTATTCAACCAAGATGGGTGTAACACTCACACCCTTAACCCAGTATTAGTCTGTGGTTTAACCACAAACTCTAGATTCAGCTACACCCAAAAATCTTGCCCCCCCATGGCTACCTGAGGCCTGGGGGGGGGGGTTCCAGACCCAAACTATAATATCTGTCAAGCTTTTGTGTCCACCTTAGCATTTCCCTCTATTTCCCAAATTTCTATCAAAGCTGTATTAGTCTTGCAGTGAACAAAACAAAGGACACCCATGCTAGCTGGACCTGCTGCTGGCACCCAAACCACAACACTTGTTTGTTTTCATCTCTAATGTGAAGCAGAAGTGTAGCATCTTTACCTTTGCCTCTGGTTTCTTTTCCTTTAAACTGACTGTAGCAAAATAGATATAGATAGATAGATGATAGATAGATGATAGATAGATAGATAGATAGATAGATAGATGATAGATAGATAGATAAAATAAACTGACTCTAGCCATTTCTATTGTTCTACTTTGTAGTTTTGCAACATTCCCTTTGAATATCCATCTATATTTCCCTGTTAGGAACTTATAAGAGCCACAATGCAATAGATAATGCAGGAAAAGAAAAAAAAACATGGATCATCCAAATAAAAAATGCACCTTACCTGGGGAGCGTACTACACCTTTTCCAGTGGGCATTTTCCTAGCCTATCCTGAATAGATGTTGCCTAACTTTCCCTATTTACTTTCTTATTTATGGAATCACCGTATGTAGTCGTAGCATAAATGCAAATTAGCTTTGTCCTTCCATATAGCTGAACATTACAAGAACAGAATGGAATAACACATTGCACTTTGAATCTCACCCAAATACTGCAAAACACAGAGAGTGTGCTTCCTCCCCCAAGCTGTGTGTGTGCATTCAGCACAGGCAAACATTGAACTGAATCAGAGAAAGTGAGTTAGCTCTGGGGGAAAACAATAGCAGTTCTTTTCTTTCATTTTTCTCCATCTTTTACTTAAGATACATCATGGCAGAGTTTAAAAAAAAATTACAATGCTTGTCCAAAGAACAGAGAAATATATTTAATGTTAGTTTGAGTATGTGTTATGTCCTAGCAGATTTGTTCCGGAACTGGGCACTTAATTCCTTCCTTAGACATGACTCTCAATTTTTGATAAAGTGAACAAAACCCACCATCTCTACATAATGGATGTGTGAAATCATAGAAGGAACAACACGAAGGGTTTTCTCTGTATTTCTACAGATTGCTTCTTTGTTGAAAATATTTTATTTAAATTGTATGTTAACAGAGAATTTTCCTATGGTATAAAACCAGCCCTTGGCAGGAAGACCAGAGTTCCCTTTTTGGCATGCAGGCTGTAGCTTCTCTCTGAAGGAAAACAGCTAATATTGCTGAACAATGAGGCTTGACTCCAGAGATTGTGTGTGGTTGTGTGTGCTGTGCACTGGCTAGAAATCTGCTCATGTACTGTGAAATGCTTGCATAGCAGAGGCCGGCACCATAGGACTCACATGGAAAGTCCATTTCACATGGTAGAAAAGACGTGTAAAAATCTGAATGCAATAGTACTGCGGCATGAACTCGCACTGCTCCTAATCACCAAAAATCATCTTGTCAAGCTGATCTTAGAATCTCAAGAATTTGGAGTCCTCCCCACTGGTTTTCCCATATCACTTTCTGCAAACAAATGACTAAGTCACAGAGAGAGTCCACAAGGTGGCAGCCACCCATCTGCTTGCTTGTGCCCCTGGGGGAGTTCGGGATCTGCATCCCTCCTAGGGCAGTGTGTAGTTTCCCTGTGAGCCAGCCACACAGTCTGCACAAGTCAGGAACCAGACAGACACACATAGATTCCTGGACACAGGCAGGTGCCACAGGGGAGTGCCAGAAATGGAGCGTGTCCAGTCCCCAAGCAATCCTCCTTCCTGGGTTCCTAGGCTGTTGAGAGCAGGGGCTTTGCTCCTGTCTGCCCCTAGCCACATACAGCGAACAGGAGCTTGCTTATTCCAAGCGGTGGACTCTACGCCATTTCTCACTCCTCACCTTAGAGTGCAGGGCATTTCTTGTCTTCCATGTGTCAATGTGAAGATTGTAGAGAATGTGCCTAGCCCGCACCCCATGGGTTTTAGCCCTGAAATATATCTTCAAAATCAGGTATTTCATCTACAAATTGGCACTGACATTTTCTCTTTAAAGATTAGTGGGTTCTGCTCAACTGGGCCAGCTGCACCTAGGCAGCACCGGTCACCTGACGAGGAGCAGGCTTTGCCATTCTTCTGGAATATCCTTTCCATCTGTCCCTGTCCCAAATCTTAGCTGATGCATCACATAACTTCTTCATCCATCTTTTGCTTGTTCCATTCTGAATGGATTCTGTGACTCCTCCCACATAATTCACAGTTTGGGATCATAACTTTGCACATTATATATAAACAATGCCATGGGATATTTTAAATTGATGGCAATTTTTAATATCTTAAGAGCTTAACAGTTGGCTTTTACATTACTATCTCGCAGATATATATTTTTCTACCCCAAAACATTAACATTTGGGACTCACTTCCTTAGATCTCTCACACATTTCTTTTTTTCTTTCCGTCCTTCTTTCTTTCCTTCCTTCCTTCCTTCCTTCCTTCCTTCCTTCCTTCCTTCCTTCCTTCCTTCTTTCTTTCTTTCTTTCTTTCTTTCTTTCTTTCTTTCTTTCTTTCTTTCTTTCTTTCTTTCTTTCTTTCCTTTCTGTATTTGGTACAGAGTCTCACCACTCAGCTCAGACTCATAGTGATCCTTTGTTTTCAGCCTCTCTAGTGCTGGGGTTATAGTCATGCCCCACCAAGCCCCATCTCGGTGGCCAGCTCAGTGTATCCTATGGCCCACATGGCATGCAGTGTCAGGGATCAAACCTTGGTCCCTGTGGTTGCCTAAGCAGGTGCTTAGGCCTCTGAGCTATCTCACTGACCCTCGCCCATACATCTTTCTATGTAGTATAACACGTTAAATAATTCTAATCTGTTTATTCACCATACTTATTCTGCTGTAAAGACTTTCATATTGAATGCAAAATTGCAATTTATAGAAGAATATTTATTAAATTCCATAGGAAGTTGAGTACCATTTCTAAACTATGACATTGAATACATTATGTATAAAAGAATACCTTTTTATGTTTTAATTCGTAATTTGTTGTGTCATAAATCCCCTGCCTATTCTCTTATAAGGATGCTTCACACAATTCTGTGATTACTTAGCACTTCTCTGAAGGAGGTTGTCTTTTGGGTGTATATTTGTGAGCTCAGAATTGCCAAGAACATTGAAGATCACCATTGTTAATCCTGTGTCATACTCAAGGGCTTTGAGCTGTCTCTGTTAAATACTTCATGTGTTTCCTCTGGGAATTGCTTTGCTGTTTCCATCCCTCAGATAATAATGAAGAATCCCTTGTCCCCCACTTGCTGACAATTTTACCTGAATGGTTCTTTTTTTTCTCCCCCACCCCTGTTTGCTTCAGGCCATTGCTTCGAGTCCTATCATCTTCTAAGACTATGAATAATTTGTTCCCCTCAATTACATGGTTACCTTGGAGGTATTTATAGGCTGTGATCAAGTCCCCTGCTGTCATTGCTTTGCCAGACTTGATAAATTTAGCTCCGCTCACCTCTCTTCATATGTTTTATCTTCTTGCCTTTGTAAGCACTCCTTCTCTACGTGCCTGTCTTTGTAGCTCTTTGATATTTCAATATCTTTCCTGAACAAGGGAGGTCAGAATAGCACATCATATCCCAGGTATTGCTGTGAGTATCCGATTTTAGAGAGGGAGGATTCGCAGGAAAGGATTACCTGAAAATTGAGCCTCATTTATTTTATCACTCAAAAAAAATAGACAAAATGATAGTGAAAGCTCATAGGGCACTGTCAACACGTTTCCATACATTTTAGCATAGTGCTAGAATAATCCTTGAAGCTTAGGGGAGAAAGTATTTTCTTGAGACAGAATTTTTGCTACAATTAGCTGCTAGCATGTGTCCTTTAAAGTAAGACTGTCTTTATAAAATCCAGGCTTCTAATAGGACTAGGCAATAAAATGGGTATTTCTCCCATGGTATACAGATCCTTAAAGCCATATTATTAATTACTTTTGTCATTGTCATTGCTATTCATGTCTTTGTGGTATAAAATGAAAAGAAGTAATAGACATTTCATTTTAGGGAGAATGAATAAACAGCTATGTGTACCACCTGAGTACTAGTGCTAAATTCCAGTTCAGGTTTCTGATATTAATCCCATTGAGCACTATGCCAAATTTATGCACTGCATTTCAGAGACCCAAGTCTACTTTAATTCTCTAGTGTCATGGTCTCAAGTATGACTTTTCACCCATACTGCTAGAAAAAAAGAAATTAGCATAAACACACAAAAATATAGGTAGTAGTCACATGTTGTTTACATTACGAGTATCAGAGTTTTTAAGAAACAGCAATAGCTAAATAGATGTTTCAATGTATTTTTCTGCCTAAAACCCCAGAAACAAATATTAACATCCCTTAAGGATGCCTGCCCTGCTTTGGCTGTCCTGGCTCGGCCGCATACCAGAGGAGCAGCTCTTCTCTGTGGAAGTGAAAGAAAGCTCAGCTTCCACAGCTTAATGCTGGAGGGAACCTCAGAGGACACCGCTGTCTCCCAAATCTGTGGGTCTCATAAATGCAAACCCAACCAAAGAAGGGTAGAAACTATTTGGGAAAAAAGTTGCATTTGTATTAAACATGTTTGGATAATTTTCTTATTGGTATTCTCCAAACAAGGTAGTGTAGCAACTACATACACAATGTTTGTATGGTATTAGATAGTATAAGTAGCCTAGAGATGGTTTAAATTCTACAGGATATAGTGTCATGTTTACACGAAAGTACTATGTCATTTTCTGTAAGGGACTTGAACATCTGCAGGCTTTGGTATTCCTAATACTCCTAGAACAAATCCCTTATGGATACTAAGTGACAACTGTATTTAGTTTAAATGTTCATTTTCAGTAGATATATAGAGGTCCAGACATATATTGACTTGTTGATAACAAGAAAGCAGGGGGAAAATATTAGCTTTCTAATTCTCAGGCTCCAATGCATAAAAACAACAATGATAACAAAGAGAGAGAAAGAAAGAAAGAAAGAAAGAAAGAAAGAAAGAAAGAAAGAAAGAAAGAAAGAAAGAAAGAAAGAAAGAAAGACCAAAGTGTTCAGTTTTAGCTGGATTCAGCACAATGAGAACAGCTCAAGAGTGGGGTAGAAGAGAGGGCAACCCAGCTTACCTTTAAATTGTTAAAGGTAAGGCAGTTTGCCCCCATAATCTCTGTCCTCCCATGCCCTCTCTAGCCTCCCTCCTTCCCTTCTGCTTCCTCCATCTCCCCACTTCCACACCCCAACTCAGAATGCCACCCAGCTGGCCTTTTGACCAAGAGCACTGTCTCTGAAGCCAGCTTATCTGAGTCCAAATTCTGACTCAGTTCCTTCACAGCATAACCTAGTAGCTCAGTGGCTTTAGGTAAATTATTTTAATTTCTCCATACTTGTTTTCTCTTCCTTGGAATTGTAAATGTTAAAGTTCAAGATGAGCTGACATGAGCGTTCCATGAGATGATAAACTTCTAGATGGGTTGATGGATGCACTAAAATCAAGTAACGAATCTGAAGTGCTCACCACACTGCCTTGGCCCACATTAGGGACTTTAAAATGTTAGCTGCTATTATTGTTAAAATTTTGTTAGCGTTCTGACTAAATGCTCATAGCATGTTCCTCTGTATCATTGTATTTCACTTTGCAGCAGCCTTTGTGCTTTCAAGAGAGAGGCTTTATCCCTCCCACTTTATAAATTGGTACACTGAGGCCCATGTTTAGGTCCAAAATTAGTCCTCAGTCCTAGACTCAAATCCCAACCCATTGTCCACTGCAAACTTTGGGACTGCATTTCCTTTCAGGATGAAAGCAGTGCCTGGAAGCCGCCTTTAGCAGAGCAGGAACACAGACTGTGTCGCTGGATCTGACTTTGCATTTCCCCAGAGACTCTCTTGGGGGTGCAGGGGGATCCCTGCCAGCATCCTACTCAGCCCAGGGGGTGGCAACCACAAGGTTAAAGTGTTATCTGTCCAGTGGCCTGACCTGTGGCTCTGTGAGAGACTGCACTGCAGCCTTAATAGCTTTGGTACCCATCTAGCTTTCCCACCTTCTTGGAGAGTTTCCATTTCCCACAGCCTGCAGCATCAGGCAGTGTTATTAAATGATAAGGGATTTGCTTGCGGGTAGTATATTGTGGGAGGCTGGAAACAATGAATGTTCTGACACGTTTGAGGGCATGTTAGCCTGATTATTGGAACTCCATATCAGAGAGCAGATCATGTGACAGGACTGCATCTGGGACACTGCCTCCCTTCCCCAGAGAGTTATTAATGGGCCTTCATACCTGGGAGGACAGAATACTATGTCTGGGCAATGCGATAATTAGAGATATGTCACTTATCATAAGCAGGGACCTAGCACCCAGGACTTGCGGCGCTGTTACAAGCATGAAGCAAGCTCCCTTCTCTGGAGACAACAGTAAAGTGGAATTGTTGTGACCTTACCTGAAAAGGTCATCTTAAAAGTTGTCACCCGTGGGCTTTGACTGACAAATGGTATGGAATGCAGAGTGCTTGTTCAGGGCTGAGGGGCAGAGCACAGTTTTATTTCTATTTGTGTTCCAGTACAGTTATATGGTCTTGATTAAAAGACCCTTAATTTTTTCCAGTTTGTTTGATAAACTCAAAGTGTACACGACCTACTTACCTCTCAAGGTTGAAACTTAATACCACTTTCTTTGAAGGTAGTGGGATAGGAGCAGGGGTGGGTATGTGTTTTGAGAGAAAAAGAGATAGCATGATGGTTTTCACAAAAGAAAAGAGATTCATACAGAAGCAGAGGTTTGCAATCAATGGGAAAAGTTTTGGGCCAAATCATCCAAACTGGGGCTGGAGAAAGCAAGGAAGCAAGAAAGAAATAGCAGTAGGGGATTTATACTTTGTTGCCTTACCTGTAGGGTGGTTAACAGAACAGGTGTTGGGTGACTGGGGAAGAATGTCAAGCCCTCCCCATGTCGTATTATTACACTTCTCTCTGCAAAAGCCTTTAAGGCCATCAACTGTGAGCAACAGGGATCTAGGTAGACTGGGGACTTGAGGAAAATTTAGACTTTCCCTTTTGGGTGGATTCCAAAGGAAGCCAGCATGGCACACTTTCAATGAATCAGAAAGACTTGAGTGTGAATCTGAGATAGTTGTGTGATTTATCTCTTTTTCTCCTAAGATAGCCCTCATCCAGTGATGGTGAGACTTTTAGAGTTTTAAGCAGTAACAAACACCACACTATTGCCCTCATGCCATAGATTTTCCATCCCTGGCCTAAGTATCTGGTCATCGTTCCTCCCATCTGTACTTTAGGGTTATAACTTACTTGTTTATATCAGTCAGCCCTATGATTGCTAGAATCAAATACCCAATGCTCATACCTTAAAAGAGGAAATGTTTTATTTGGCACATAGTGTTAGAGGTTTCCTGCTCTAATTGGCAGGAAACAAACACCTTGGTGGAGGGGCACAGCAGAGCATAGCTGCTTGATTCATGGTGACCAGAAGCAGAATGAGAGAAGAGGTCAGAGAAGACAGGGCCTGATGTCAATGTGGACCAAGGGCACAGATCTATGACCCACCCAGAGTCCCCAGAAGTACACTCCATCAGCTCCTTGAGTGTTTTCCAAGGCAATCAATGTGGTAATGTAGGACAACTGTCAAAATATTTTACAGTCTGCTAAAACATTAAATGTGTTATTTTCATGTGCAATGTGGATTACACTGTGCTTGGCATATGAGAGCCATCGTTGTGGAGGAGAAGAGGAGAAGACAGAGAGTGCACCACACATCCTAAGTTGCTAAGTGGGCGCCTAAGCTAGACCCTGGATGAGGCTGGCCTAGCTGAATGAACCAGGATTAAGTAAAGTTCTTTATAGGTGAATCTATTCTGTCCTTATCCAGAGTCTTATCCTCAGTTCCAGGGATTTTGATGGCTCACATTTTTCCTCCCATTTTCCTACCTGCTCCTTCTCTTACAGATATAAGCAGAGGCATTTTCTGTTTTCTATTATTTTGAATTGGTAACAGTGTCACATTAATCTCATCATATCATCACTGAGCAGTACCTTTCCTGGACGAGTGTGAAAAGATATTGCTGGAGTCTGCACAGGGAGACCAGGGAGCGTGGGATCTGCCTTGGTGCTGAGGCATCTACCACAGACCCATGGCTCATTTTACTCCAACTATAGTCCAAGAAGAAAGAAGAAAGCCCTCATTTTAGAATTTCAGGCTTTTAAGGTTCTTTCCTCTTTACTCCATGTGTTAACGTTCCATTGCTGTTATGAAAATACCTGAGCTAAGTCAACTGAAAAGAAGGAAGGTTCGTTTCCGCTCACAGTTTCTGAAGTGACGGTTCATGATCAGCTGGTTTCCTCACTTTCAGTCCTGAGATGAGGAGGAAACACGAGAGTTAAAGAAGCAATGACACAATGCTACTTACCTCATGGAAGCCAGTAAGCCAGCGTCTCCTTTCCTCTGCTTTTCTCCTATTTGTGCCTCTACCATCAGGGCGGCTTCCATTTATTTTGCTGTCCTATATGCAAATCATCTCTAGATCACTTTCTTGGACACAGCTCCAAATGTGCTTTACTAATTTCCCAGGCATTTTTCAATCCAATCCAGTGTGATCATCACATTACTTTATGTATGATTAACATCAATGACTGTGATTGTGAAAACCAATGAAATATAAGTGGAGATCAGGCTGGAAGGGAGCAGGGAAGGAGAGCATTCGTGAGATCCAATGGTGCACACCTTCCAGAACACACAAATTTCCCTTTCATCAGAATGACCCAAGAGATTTACAACCCCAACTTGAAGGTTTCATAAGAAGAGAAACATCTTGTTTGGTTAGGGGTTAATTGTATATGTCTTGGAACTCTGGAATGAAACTTTATATCTGTAATATTTTTGCCCATGATAGGAATTTTTTTCATTCTTTTTACGCCTGTATATTTCACTCTTAGATAATTTATTACATTTCCTACAAAAATGTACATGGAATACTGGTTGTCTGAGTGGGAGTGATTTGTTTACTAATGCCTCTAATTATGAAGCTCTTTAATTTTATATCTTCATTTAAATTATAATTTATGCATTTTCCTTAAGAAACAATTTTTCCTTGTCAATGGGGGACAAGTCATATTTTATGAAGAAAATAAAATGTATATTATATTTAAGCAATATCTGAGCAGCAGACAATGTTTGTATATGACTATGTCTGTTTTAATTTTGATTTTCCCCATTATATTGACCTTAGTGACTTAATGGTGGACACTATGAAATATATTTCTTAAATGTGGACCCAAAACTCAGAGAAGTTGGGTGACTTTTCAGGTTCCCATCATTTTGCAAATCATTGAAAAATAATTTAAAATACAGGGCTCATTAGAGACACATCCCAGTTAGGTTTTTTTTCTCTGACCAGGAATTTTTCTGCTGTCTACAGAATCTTCCCCTTGGGTCTTTTGCCCTCCACATTCTTCTGCTCAGTGCCACAGTCATGGCATACGAGCTGCTATAGGGCAAGGTGGAAGACGAAGCCAAGAGATCACTTCATCAACTTTTCCATCCATGTGCATAAATAGCTTCTTTCTTTCCTAGTAAGAGAGACAGCCAGTGGCAGTATTTGAGGAAACTGTTGGTCTTTACTTGGTAAAATCTTGCGACTTATGTCCTACTAGAAGAACCTCACAGTTTTCCCGAAGAGATAGTAATGTCCTGTGTGGAGACAAGAATTTTCTCAAAAAGAAGAAAAAAATAAAGGGAGGGAGGGAAGAAAGAAGATAGATAATTAGTTAGATAGATACATAAATAAATAGATAGGTCTGTTTTAATATGCCAGGTAGAGGTAGCATGACAAAAAAAGATTTAACATTTTCAACAGAATATGTGATTTAAACAAGGTAATTTATTTTGTTCTCAGTAGATAGTAATTTCAATTAGAGAGTATATTTAAGCACTAAAGAGAATTTCACTTCATTCAGGTATTGCTTTTTCCAAAATTTTAACCATTTTTCAATCATCTAAGATTATAGACATCTACTTTAGGATATAATCAGTTGTCTGGTAGACACAATCAATTGGTATTTAAAGGTCATAACTGTGACCTGGACTGATAATAGTAAGCCTCTTCATTTTTTGTTCACTATTGTAGAATTTCAGGTCTTCAGTTGCTGCATCCCTAACTTCAAAAGACTCAATTAAAAATGCAGCTTAGATGTTAATAGCAAGAAAAGCTAGTTGACTTGATTTAAAAAATAACATGCTAACCATAATTGTGTGCATCAGTAAGACAAAGAAAATGCACATGAATTTATTAGTCTCTATTCTCTAATGTCTGTCTTTTCCAAGTGATTTTTCAAGATGTTCACTTTAAATAGTAATGTATCATGCTAGAATGTGTTTATCAATGAGTCTTTCAAATATATTAGAAAGATGGATGATGTAAAGCCTCAGAAGATTTTCATTGTTCTGTGGCCAGATATTCCAATCTCACTGTTTTCAATTATCTAGGAGAAATACTTTTGCATAGTTGATTCAATCATGCACTACTGAATAATTTCACAGGTTTCTTCCCAAAGAGTATGCTTTCAATTTGGGGGATTCATTGGCTTGTAGGGATTTCAATGATGCTTTAGGAAGAAATGCCAAAGACATGCCTAACGTGAATAGCAAAGCATTTTCTTCCACGTGTGAAATGCGAGTGTGAGAGCTCACTCACTGTGATAGTGAACTTGATCAGAGAGAGTGTGCTAGAAGAGGCCTGGATGTTAGTTCACGTGGTGACAGTGAGCTTAACTTTGTGAGGATTTTGAATTCCAGCACTAAATAAATGATTCACTGGGAGGCAAGGTCCAGCCAGATCAATACCACACAAAAAGATAATTGCTTTTCTCAGTGAATCCTAAGAAAGGGCTAGGGCTTTAGGGAAATTGAGAGAGTTTTTTTCTTCCACAGAAGGTAATTAATGAGTACAACTCACAATTCAGGGCAAGAAAATAGAATCTGAAAGCTTGAAAGCCATGGACTCGGAATGAATCTGAAGACTTACACAAGGGCGTTAGCCCAGAAAGGTGCCTATGGAGGTGCCGACAGTAATGGTGGTCACACTGTCACCATGAAAGACCCCTGTTAAATTGGATCACTGGGAAAGAATCCAGAAACACATGAATAAATGCTTTTGCCTTCTGGGATTGCTGCACAGACAAAAAAAATCAAATATTTAGAGAGAAATAAATGCAATAACTTGAAGATGTCGTGAAGCTAGTTTATCAACAAAGCCTGAAGTATAGTCCGCCATGCAGTGAACCAATATAGATTTGACTCTTTGTCATTCTGTGCTTTCTTGGACAGTAAAAACTGTCTTCATTCATCAATAATATATCAAAAGATAATTTAGGATGTAAATTTGATGATTCTTTTCTCTTTGAAATTTATATTGAATTCAGCTAGACATTTCATATGTCATACTAGATCTAGAAGTTTAAAGCAAGTGAACAAAGTTAAGTACATGGTACTAATTAATATTTTTCTTAAATTTGTATTATTGAATGACAAAAATGGGTTACACTGAGCTACTAAGTGTTTGCCTACACAGTCAGATCCCTCTGCCAGATAATAGAGTCCTCAAATAGAGTCCTAGCCTGATTCTATCCTTTTACAGTGGCTATTTAATAAATGATTTTTAAATAAGTGCAAAAAATGTATAATGCAATTGCAACTATGCATTAAATGTGTAATTGGTGCCTGATAGTGATTCTTTTATCGTGTTTTTGAGAAAAAAAGATACAGATCTGACCATATTTTTAAGCTTCAGTATTTTACCTAAAAACATATTAAAACAAAGCACTTGATTAAATCCAGACATTTGTGCTCTAACTTAGGAATGAATAACCCTGGTCTTCCCCTGATGATTTCTGTTGTCCTCCTGAGCTTTTTTTTTTCTGAGAGATGACTACATTTAGGGGCAGATGTTTTAACGATCCTATTTATATTATGTCAAAAACTTCAAATAATCTCCCAGAAACATGGAAAATGATTATGTGCAGAAGACAGAAGCAGTCAGAAGTGAGCTGCAGTTTAGTTTAAAGTTGCCCTCCAGATTAAAGCCCCTACTTAGGCAGACGCCAGGGCCGGGATTCAATCCCCAGAGAAGGTGATTGAGACTGGCCTGGCCATGGTGTTGCATGAGAAAGAAGAGACAGAGAGAGAGAGAGAGAGAGAGAGAGAGAGAGAGAGAGAGAGAGAGAAAGGAAGGAAGGAAAGAAGGAAGGAAGGAAGGAAGGAAGGAAGGAAGGAAGGAAGGAAGGAAGGAAGGAAGGAAGGAAGGAAGGAAAGATGGAAGAAAGAAAGTTGCACTCAAAGGGCCAGCTCTCTCAAAGGCTTTGCAAGAGTCAGTAAGAATGAGTGTCTTTAATGCAGAGGAAGGAGAAGATAATAGTTGAAAGATACAGACAGAAAATAACCAACTATTTAGAAAGAAACAGAAGCTAAGCCTGTGCCTGTAGTGCAGGGACAATTTACACGTATGGCCTCAGACACATTTTACTTTAAAAACTGTTTTTCTGTGTTTATTTTGAATTAATGTTAATTTATAGAAACTTCCCAAAGACTTATTTCATCCACCCAGCTTCCCCAATATAAAAATATGCATTACCATAAGTGTGTGTGTGTGTGTGTGTGTGTGTATTAGTAGAGAGTAAACCAAAGACATTCACACTGACCTACAACCCAGTTTTTTATTTTTATTTTTTTTCAAATTAAGTCCTGTTAACTTGCCCAGGCTGAGGTCAAATTCTTAGCCCTCCTACCTCTGTTTCCCAGAGGGCAGGGATTCTGAGCCTGAATGACAAAAATCTGAATGACAAAATCTGGTTTCCATATTTTTAAAATGTGTGTGTGTGTGTGTGTGTGTGTGTGTGTGTGTGTGTGTGTGTGTGTGAAATTTCTGGAAGACCGTTAACTGCAGACTTTTCTCTGTTTTTCCTAGTTTTCCCAGAATTTCCTTTTTTAATGCTCAGGATTAAATCTTGAAGATCACATTTTATGTTGTCTGCTTGGTTCCTTATTTTTTCTGCTTGGTTCCTTAATCTTCACTAATACATGATAGTCCCCAAATACTTTTTGGAGAAGGATTTTTTATTTTTTTCTTTTCTCTCTTTTTTTTTTTTTTTTGCTAGCTCAGGCTGCCTTAAGGGTAGGTCTGGTGTGGCTTGTAGAGCTGGAGATCAGGCTGTGGTCCCCTGAGCCTGAATGATTTAGCCCAAGCAGATGCTTCAAACAACTGAGCTAACCTGAAAGTGCCACCAATACTTTTTAATAGGAAAGAGTTATGTATATGTGTATTTGTTAGATTAACACCATATCTCCTACTATGTCTTTCTACACTGAACCTGGACAGCACTCACTTCCTTAGCTGTATTATTCCTAAAAGAATTTTCCATTGTTCATGGGTACAGGCATACAGTAAGTAGTCCACATGCTGGTGACATATGCTATGCTTGAACACACAGGGTGTGTCAGAGTACCATTCTCACACTACTGAGTTACCTGCTCATCAACTGTACAGTGAAGGTCTGTGACTGAGAAGGCAGTCACTCAATATCCTTGTATCTTGATTTCAAAATTTTCAAAATGGAAGTCATGAAGAATTAAAATGAGATGACTGAAAAGCATTTAGAACAGCAATTGGCACATGGTACACATGATATATAAGTTCCTGTTATGCTTATTGCTTACCATTAAATAAACAAGTGAAGAAATCTGGTGCAGATTACTGGATTCTGACTCAAAATGCCTGAGACAGTGCATTGGCTCTAGAGTTGTTTACTGGTGGTTTCTTTGAATTACATAATATGGTGATCCTTGCTTTGTATTCTAACGGAGTTCCCTTAAGGGTCAGATAAGATCAAACATGAGAGAGGGGTATGTAAAATGAAACCCAGGCAATGAAGGCGGTGTGGTCCTCAGAGATACAGCTATGTGAGAACTGTTTCTGATAGTTATAGGCATGGGACAGTTTCTGAGTGTGTAGCCCTCTTGTCAGCCATCTAGTGTGGCTATGGGAGACAAAACTGGAAGGAAAAAAGTAATACAGGCATTGCCCTCTTACACACGCACCTCAGTGGTCTGCAAGCACAGCTATTGGTATTCATGGAGCCCAGCTAGGACTTACATTGGATTGGAAACTTGGTGAGATAGCATTTCCACATTGCCATTATTTATCTATGTTTTTGTCACAGAGAGCTTTTGAAAGAGACCGCGTTTTGGTCTTGCTCTAAATGGCATCTCTTTGGTGTAGGCTTGCATCTGAGCATCTGCATGTTGACATGGCAGCCAAGGCCCATTTCTAAGGCTAGAAGGCCAGGGTCTAAGCTATATGTATCCCTGGGCTGCCGGAACCAGACTCGCCCTAGATACTCTGCTTTCTTACCAAGTAACTGAGATTGGTCCCACTAAGGCAAAGGAAGAAATACGTTCACTTCAAAGACAAATGAGAGGAAAAGACTGGGATGACCCTTTGCTTTCTTTATCTTTGCTAACAAGGATATGTGAGAGTCATGAATTGAGATTCTTGAGCTGCGATTCGGGAGTCTTCTCTGTCGTGGTAGTGTATTTAACTCTGTGCCTTACAGCATTCAGAATTCTAATTATATGATAACATAAAGACTCTTGAAAGTGCCCATCATCTCTGTTAAAATATGTAAATTGAGGGACAAGTTACGTGACCAATGGCTAAAACTTATTAAGTGTTTATTTTGTGTCTGGCACTGTTGTAAGCATTGTATAATTCATCGTTAAAACTCCAAGTAGGACTATTAATGTTGTACAGAGGACAGTACCGAAATATACAGGAGCTACAGAAATCGCTCATAGATCGCACATTTAGCAATTCACAGGATTCTTCCAAATGCTATCTCATTCACACAATAATATATTTGGTAATTATCATAATATATAAAGATGGCATTTTCCATGCTATCCCAGATTAAAGTATTATGTGGCGGAAGAACCACAAACACAGTGATAAATGCTGACCGTACTTATTTTATTATTAAATGTTATTTTCTCCATCAATTAATGAAATACTAGTTACTTAGTAGTTTACTTTCACTAATGCTGTAGTAGAAGAAATTAAATGTAAAGTGAAATAAAATACTTGAGGGAAAATACGAAGCAATGTTGGGATTTTATTGCCATCTGCCATTTGGGGAGTTTAAGAGCTATATGAAATGGGAGGAGGAAATTTGAAGGGGTTACAAATGAATTATAGAGCTTTTGAGTAAAAAACGTAGAAGAAATATTTCAGATAATTTTTTTACTGACAGATCCAATATGACCTAATTAGGTTTCCCACACATGTGGATCTCGGTGAGTTACGAATGGTAGGTGGTCCAGTGTCTACCACAGTGAATGCAGTATACTAATCTAATCAAAGGATGATGTCTTCTTAAAAAAAAAAAAAAATGTAATCTGATCTCGGGTAAAAAGAGATCCCCTATGGACAGCATCCAGAGATTACATCTTTTCAAAGGCCAAAAATACAGTGAAATGCCCTCAGCTAAACAGAACACAGGGTGCTCATTCTCAGTGATTCAGAAAGATTTTCTACCACCCCGGGGCTGTCATTAGGGACATCAGTGATCATTGTGAGAATCTGGGAAAGCGCTAGTATAGAGGAAGCCCCAATTACAGAACACGGGATGAAGCATAATTATACTCTGCTTAGATTGATGGGTCTAATAAGCACTGTTCCTTAATCTAAATGTTGATTTTGGAGTGAGTTAAAATTAGGGGTAGGACTATGTCAGTAAATTTTTTTAAAAGATTGACTGTGTAGCTAAGTAGAATTCAGATGGGTTCAGCCAACATTTCTTATGTGCTACAAGCTTATCAGCCTCAGAGCAGATATTGGAGATGGCTCAAGGAGTTACAACCCAGTGTGGGAGAGAAATCCTTCACCATAATAACAGGACAGTAATAACAACTGAAGGACTGGCAAGATAGCTCACTGGACTAAGTGTCTGCTTAGGCAAGCACAGCAACCAGGGTTCAATGCCTGGCACAACAGGCCTTGCTGGCACCCCCCGGTGTGCTAAGCCTGCCACCAAGACCAGGTTTTGTGGTGCAGGCCTGGAATGCCAGCACTGGGGAGGCTGAAACAGGAGGATCACTACTACTCCAAGCTACACGGTGAGACCCTGTAACAAGCACTGATATTAACTGAGCTCTTTCTAGGTTACATGTATTAATCTAAATATGGTGCATGCATTAATCCATGTGCCTTTCATCACCATAACCTTGCAATGTATATGCTGTGACAGGTGAACTCTCAGGCCTGTTAGGGTTAGATAATTTATAGAAAGCCGTTCAAAGATAGGTATGACAAAAGTAGGTTTACACAGGCAGTCTGAGACAAGATCTAGGCCCTTATCTCCCCTCTTCATCTTCATAAGAACATTTGGATATTAATATGATTAATTTAAAACAGTGTTCAGGGACCAAGAAGAGTTATAGTACGTGTACTCACAGTACAGTCATGGTATGACTGGAGTTGATTATTGTCCTAACTCCCTTGCTCACCCTACCTTAGCCCTTATCAGCTCTTAGTGATTCTAAAATGAGTTAATTTTCCTGCCTCAAGGTCTTTGTGTTTATTATCTTGACATGGATTTCCCTAACCAGGTGTCCCTTCATGATTCTTGCCCTCAAACCTTTGTCACCCCTGTCCCAAAGTTGCCTGTCAGTAAGGACTTCCATGATCTGTCCCAGGTCTCATCCTATCTCCTCACAATCTCCCTCTACCACCCTGTCACTTGCCTACACAAATTTTAACATCATGCTACAAACTATGGTTACTTGCATGGGAGTTTGGCATCTATGTCTTTGCATCAGGAAAGAGGCTCCCAGGGGGTTAGGAAAACTTTGTATTGCTACTTACTGTATTTTCAGTGTCTGGAAGAGTGTCTGATGCACAGAGGAGTCAGGCACTACTTGATTTCAGAAATTTAAAGGACAGAGAAATGTTAAAATGCTAATACTTGAGTTTTAGTATTACAAACATTGAAAGAAAATGTATTTGCCAAGTTTTCTATCATAGGTAAGTGATATTTTTCTATCAGTGAAAGACTAAAAATAGGCAAAAGTAAAACACTTAACTGTTATATTGTGTTGAGCCCCTATTCCTTCTGAGTCTAAGCTAGCTCTGCAATACGGCTTTAGCTTAGGTTTTCATGCAGAGTGAGATGCTGAAATTCATGTCTGTCCTGCTTACTTGCCTGTGCTGGCCACATACACGGGCAGTGTGGGTCCCTGTCTAGCATCCCTGGTGAGCATCTTTTCTGAAAAGTAGCTGTTTCTAAAATCAAACTCTTGATTTGCAACTCATTCTTTGTACAAAGACCCCCTTTCAATTAATCCAATGTCCACCTACCGGGGAAAGCCCAGACTAGGGGTTCATCTCTCCCTGTCCCCACATCCTCCCCACTGAAAATCTTGCTCAGTCCTAAACCTTGCACAGTATCCTAAATCAGAGCTCTTTTCACAGTGGCTGATCTCTGCATTCTACTGAACCCAGCAGACCCTGCCAAAACCATGTCTCACAGCAGACACTGTCAAGCTGGTGTCTTTGGTTCCATTGTTGTCTAACTCCCCACTCCCTGCCAGTCTCTTTTCAGAGTACACAAAATATCTTAAAAAAAAAATCTTTAGTTCAGGGTCTACAGTTCTGTTTCACTATACAGATCGGACTCATAGTGATCCTCCTGTTTTCAGCCTCCCAAGCTCTGGTATTATAGGCACTCACCACCATGCTCAGTCTCAGTCACCACCTCAGAGTGCCCTTGGGGCAGGGCTGGCAGGATACTCCAGGGATCCAGCCAGGGTTCCTGCATCTGCCCAAGCAGGCACTTTAATACACTAAGCTATCTGGTTGACTCCAAAATATCTTTTAAATGATCATCTTCCCACAATGCACCACTGAAGTCTTCACGCAGCTTCACAGCATGTGACTGATGAAGTATGACTGCATAGCCTTCAGGACTGCATGGCCTTCAGGACTCCTCATGTCCTGACCCTCCAGAGTCTCAGACTTCATCCTCTGCCATTGTCATACTTAGGACTCTTCAGACAGCCAGGCTTGTCCTAGCTCCATGCTTGCCCCTTGCTTGGCAACTTCCTCCCTCAACACCATGGCAGAATTTTTCTTGTTTGTTATACATAGTTGAGTTTTCAGTACAGAGGTCACTGCCACAGAATCAGTTCTGATCATATCATATTTATTTATTTAAATTTAGAAAGCCTCCCTGTGCTCTTCACCAATCAGTCTATCCCACATGACCTTACTCCTTCAAGTAATAGCCTATAATTACTCAGTTCACGTGTTTACAATGTAATATCTGCCTCATCTGTAAATGAAAGCAGCAGGTGGAGAGGAAATGTGACTGTCTAAAGCACTGCCATGACCTCAACACAGGTAACAGGCCCTGGATCACAGTAAATGCTTCAGAAATAGTTGCTAAATGAAGGAGGCAAACATTGAAACCTGACTGTATAGGGACCATGT